>JANJGN010002653.1:0-63781 GCA_026770705.1 Isurus oxyrinchus
GACCCCAAACCCGCCACCCGACCCAACCGACCCCCCCGAGACGATGTCCCCAAACCCGGCACCCGACCCCCAACCCCCCCGACCCCCACCGAGCCTATGTCCCCAAACTTGCCACCCGACCCACGACCCCCCCGAGACTATGTCCCTTAACCAGCCACCCGACCACCGACCCCCGAGACTCCTCCCCCGAGACTATGTCCCCAAACCCGCCTCCCGACCCCCCGACCCCCCTGAGACTATGTCACCAAACCCGACACCCGACCCCCCCGAGACTATGTTCCCAAACCCGCCACCAGACCCCCGACCCACCCTGAGACTATGTCCCTAATCCCGCCACCCGATCCCCGACTCCCCCGACCCCCCCCGAGACTGTGTCCCCAAACCTGCCAACCGACCGCCAAACCCCCCGACCACTCCAAGACTATGTCCCCAAACCCGCCACCAGACCCCCGACCCACCCCGAGACCCCAAACCTGCCAACCGACCGCCAAACCCCCCGACCACTCCAAGACTATGTCCCCAAACCCGCCACCAGACCCCCCGACCCACCCCGAGACTATGTCCCCAAACCCGCCACCCGACCCCCGACCCACCCTGAGACTATGTCCCTAATCCCGCCACCCGATCCCCGACTCCCCCGACCCCCCCCGAGACTGTGTCCCCAAACCCGCCAACCGACCGCCAAACCCCCCGACCACTCCAAGACTATGTCCCCAAACCCGCGACCCGAACCCCCCGAGAATATGTCCCCATACCCGCCACGTGACCCGCGACCCCCCCGAGAATATGTCCCCAAACCCACCACTCGATCCCGACCTGCCCGAAACTCTGCGAGACTATGACCCCAAACCCGCCACCCGACCCCCGACCCCCCCGGGACTATGTCCCCAAAACCGCCACCCGACCCCCGACCCCCCCGAGACTATGTCCACAAACCCGCCAATCGATCCACCCGAGACTATGTTCCCAAACCCGCCACCCGACCTCCGACCCCCCCCGACCACCCCGAGACTATGTCTCCAAATCCGCCACCCGACCCCCATGACCCCCCCCGAGACTAGGTCCCCAAACCCGCCACCCGCTCCACGACACCCCCGACCGCCCCCGAGACTATGTCCCCAAACCCGCCACCCGACAACCGACCCCACCGAACCCCCCGAGACTATGTCCCAAACCCGCCACCCGACTCCGACCCCCCCGAGACTATGTCCCCAATGCTGCCACCCGACCCCCCCGAGACTATGTCCCCAAACCTGCAACCCGACCCCCAACCCCCTGAGTCTATGTCCCCAAACCCACCACCCGACCCCCGATCCCCCCTGAGAATATGTCCCCAAACCCGCCACCCGACCCCCGACGCCCGCCGAGAATATGTCCCCAAACCCGCCACCCGACCCCCGACCCCCGCCGAGAATATGTTCCCAAATCCGACCCCCGGGACCACCGAGACTTTGTCCCCAAACCCGCCACCCGACCCCCGACCCCCTGAGTCTATGTCCCCAAACCCGCCACCCGACCCCCGATCCCCCTGAGAATATGTCCCCAAACCCGTCACCCGACCCCCGACGCCCGCCGAGAATATGTCCCCAAACCCGCCACCCGACCCCCGATCCCCCTGAGAATATGTCCCCAAACCCGTCACCCGACCCCCGACGCCCGCCGAGAATATGTCCCCAAACCCGCCACCCGACCCCCGACCCCCGCCGAGAATATGTTCCCAAACCCGACCCCCGGACCACCGAGACTTTGTCCCCAAACCCGCCACCCGACCCCCGACCCCCCTGAACCCCCCGGGACTATGTCCCCAAACCATCACCCGACCCCCGACCCCCCCGAGACTACGTCCCCCAACCCGCCACCCGACCCCCCGAGACTATGTCCCCAAATCCGCCACCCGATCTGGACCCACCCGACCCCCCCAAGACTTTGTCCCCAAACCTGCCACCCGACCCCGTCCCCCCTGAAACCCCCCGAGACTCTGTCCCCAAACCTGCCACCCGACCACCGACTCCCCCGACCCCCCCCCGAGACTATGTCCCCAAACCCGCCACCCGACCCCCGAACCCCCGATACTATGTCCCCAAACCCGCCACCCGACCCAACCGACCCCCCCGAGACGATGTCCCCAAACCCGCCACCCGACCCCCAACCACCCCGACCCCCACCGAGCCTATGTCCCCAATACTGCCACCCGACCCACGACCCCCCCGAGACTATGTCCCTTAACCAGCCACCCGACCACCGACCCCCGAGACCCCCCCACGAGACTATGTCCCCAAACCCGCCTCCCGACCCCCGACCCCCCCTGAGACTATGTCCCCAAACCCGCCACCCGACCCCCAACCCACCCCGAGACTATATCCCCAAACCTGCCACCCGACCCCCCCGAGACTATGTCCCCAAACCCGCCACCCGACCCCCGACCCACCCCGAGACTATGTCCCCAAACCCGCCACCCGACCCCCGACCCACCCTGAGACTATGTCCCTAATCCCGCCACCCGATCCCCGACTCCGCCGAACCCCCCCGAGACAGTGTCCCCAAACCCGCCAACCGACCGCCAAACCCCCCGACCACTGCAAGACTATGTCCCCAAACCTGCGACCCGAACCCCCCGAGAATATGTCCCCATACCCGCCACATGACCTGCGACCCCCCCGAGAATATGTCCCCAAACCCTCCACTCGATCCCCGACCTGCCCGAAACCCCGCGAGATTATGTCCCCAAACCCGCCACCCGACCCCCGACCCCCTGAGTCTATGTCCCCAAACCCGCCACCCGACCCCCGATCCCCCCTGAGAATATGTCCCCAAACCCGTCACCCGACCCCCGACGCCCGCCGAGAATATGTCCCCAAACCCGCCACCCGACCCCCGATCCCCCCTGAGAATATGTCCCCAAACCCGTCACCCGACCCCCGACGCCCGCCGAGAATATGTCCCCAAACCCGCCACCCGACCCCCGACCCCCGCCGAGAATATGTTCCCAAACCCGACCCCCGGACCACCGAGACTTTGTCCCCAAACCCGCCACCCGACCCCCGACCCCCCTGAACCCCCCGGGACTATGTCCCCAAACCCATCACCCGACCCCCGACCCCCCCGAGACTACGTCCCCCAACCCGCCACCCGACCCCCCCGAGACTATGTCCCCAAATCCGCCACCCCGATCTGGACCCACCCGACCCCCCCAAGACTTTGTCCCCAAACCTGCCACCCGACCCCGTCCCCCCTGAAACCCCCCGAGACTCTGTCCCCAAACCTGCCACCCGACCACCGACTCCCCCGACCCCCCCCGAGACTATGTCCCCAAACCCGCCACCCGACCCCCGAACCCCCGATACTATGTCCCCAAACCCGCCACCCGACCCAACCGACCCCCCCGAGACGATGTCCCCAAACCCGCCACCCGACCCCCAACCACCCCGACCCCCACCGAGCCTATGTCCCCAATACTGCCACCCGACCCACGACCCCCCCGAGACTATGTCCCTTAACCAGCCACCCGACCACCGACCCCCGAGACCCCCCCACGAGACTATGTCCCCAAACCCGCCTCCCGACCCCCGACCCCCCTGAGACTATGTCCCCAAACCCGCCACCCGACCCCCAACCCACCCCGAGACTATATCCCCAAACCTGCCACCCGACCCCCCCGAGACTATGTCCCCAAACCCGCCACCCGACCCCCGACCCACCCCGAGACTATGTCCCCAAACCCGCCACCCGACCCCCGACCCACCCTGAGACTATGTCCCTAATCCCGCCACCCGATCCCCGACTCCGCCGAACCCCCCCGAGACAGTGTCCCCAAACCCGCCAACCGACCGCCAAACCCCCCCGACCACTGCAAGACTATGTCCCCAAACCTGCGACCCGAACCCCCCGAGAATATGTCCCCATACCCGCCACATGACCTGCGACCCCCCCGAGAATATGTCCCCAAACCCTCCACTCGATCCCCGACCTGCCCGAAACCCCGCGAGATTATGTCCCCAAACCCGCCACCCGACCCCCGACCCCCCCGGGACTATGTCCCCAAAACCGCCACCCGAACCCCGACCCCACCGAGACTATGTCCACAAACCCGCCAATCGATCCCCCCGAGACTATGTTCCCAAACCCGCCACCCGACCTCCGACCCCCCCGACCACCCCGAGACTATGTCCCCAAATCCGCCACCCGACCCCCATGACCCCCCCCGAGACTATGTCCCCACACCTGCCACCCGACCCCCCTGACCCCCCCCCGAGACTATGTCCCCAAACCCGCACCCCCCCAAGACTATGTCCTCAAACCCGCCACCCGACCCCCGACCCACCCCAAGACTATGTCCCCAAACCCGCTACCCGACCCCCAACCCCCCTGAGAATATGTCCCCAAACTCGCCACCAGACCCGCGACACCCCCGACACCCCCAAGACTATTTTCCCAAACCCGCCACCCGACTCCGACCCCCCCGAGACTCTGTCCCCAAACCCACCTCCCGAATCCCCCGAGACTATGTCCCTAAACCTGCAACCCGACCCCCAACCCCCTGAGTCTATGTGCCCAAACCCGCCACCCGACCCCCGACCCCCTCTGAGAATATGTCCCCAAACCCGCCACCCGACCCCCGACCCCCGCCGAGAATATGTCCCCAAACCCGCCACCCGACCCCGGACCCCCGTCGAGAATATGTTCCCAAACCCGACCCCTGAACCACTGAGACTTTGTCCCCAAACCCACCACCCGACCCCCGACCCCCCTGAACCCCCCGAGACTATGTCCCCAAACCCGCCACCCGACCCCCGACCCCCCCGAGACTACGTCCCCACACCCGCCACCCGTCCCCCGACCTACCCCGCGACTATGTCCCCAAACCCGCCACCCGACCCCCGACCCACCCCGAGACGATGTCCCCAAACCCGCCACCCGACCCCCGAACCCCCGACACCCCCGAGACTATGTCCCTAAACCCGCCACCCCGACCCCCGACTCCCCCGACCCCCCCGAGACTGTGTCCCCAAACCCACCAACCGACCCCCGACCCCTCCGACCACTCCGAGACTATGTTCCCAAACCCGCCACCCGAACCCCCCGAGAATATGTCCTCATATCCGCCACCTGAACTGCAACCCCCCCCGAGAATATGTCCCCAAACCCGCCACTCGATTCCCGACCTCCCCGAAACCCTGCGAGACTATGTCCCCAAACCCACCACCCGACCCCCCCGAGACTATGTCCCCAAACCTGCAACCCGACACCCAACCCCCTGAGTCTATGTCCCCAAACCCGCCACCTGACCCCCGACCCCCCCCAGAGAATATGTCCCCAAACCCGCCACCCGACCCCCGACCCCCGCCGAGAATATGTCCCCAAACCCGCCACCCGAAACCTGACCCCCGCCGAGAATATGTTCCCAAATCCGACCCCCGGACCACCGAGACTTTGTCCCCAAACCCGCCACCCGACCCCCCGACCCCCCCTGAACCACCCGAGACTATGTCCCCAAACCCACCACCCGACCCCCAACCCCCGACCCCCCCGAGACTACGTCCCCAAACCCGCCACCCGACCCCCCCGAGACTATGTCCCCAAACCCGCCACCCGATCTGGACCCACCCGACCCCCCCTAGACTTTGTCCCCAAACGAGCCACCTGACCCCGACCCCCCCCGAAACTCCCCGAGACTCTGTCCCCAAACCCGCCACCCCGACCACCGACTCCCCCGACCTCCCCGAGACTATGTCCCCAAACCCGCCACCCGACCCCCGACCCCCCCGATACTATGACCCCAAACCCGCCACCCGACCCAACCGACCCCCCGAGACGATGTCCCCAAACCCGCCACCCGACCCCCCAACCCCCCCGACCCCCACCGAGCCTATGTCCCCAAACTTGCCACCCGACCCACGACCCCCCCGAGACTATGTCCCTTAACCAGCCACCCGACCACCGACCCCCAAGACCCCCCCCGAGACTATGTCCCCAAACCCGCCTCCCGACCCCCGACCCCCCCCGACCCCCCTGAGACTATGTCACCAAACCCGGCACCCGACACCCGACCCCCCCCGAGACTATATCCCCAAACCCGCCACCAGGCCCCCGACCCACCCCGAGACTATGTCCCCAAACCCGCCACCCGACCCCCGACCCACCCTGAGACTATGTCCCTAATCCCCGCCACCCCGATCCCCGACTCCCCCGACCCCCCCCCCGAGACTGTGTCCCCAAACCCGCCAACTGACCGCCAAACCCCCCGACCACTGCAAGACTATGTCCCCAAACCTGCGACCCGAACCCCCCGAGAATATGTCCCCATACCCGCCACGTGACCTGCGACCCCCCCCGAGAATATGTCCCCAAACCCTCCACTCGATCCCCGACCTGCCCGAAACCCCGCGAGATTATGTCCCCAAACCTGCCACCCGACCCCCGACCCCCCCGGGACTATGTCCCCAAAACCGCCACCCGAACCCCGACCCCCACCGAGACTATGTCCACAAACCCGCCAATCGATCCCCCCGAGACTATGTTCCCAAACCCGCCACCCGACCTCCGACCCCCCCGACCACCCCGAGACTATGTCCCCAAATCCGCCACCCGACCCCCATGACCCCCCCCGAGACTATGTCCCCACACCCGCCACCCGACCCCCCTGACCCCCCCCGAGACTATGTCCTCAAACCCGCCACCCGATCCCCGACCCATCCTGAGACTATGTCCCCAAACGTGCCACCCGATCCCCGACCCATCCTGAGACTATGTCCCCAAACGTGCCACCCGACCCCCGACCCACCCCAAGACTATGTCCCCAAACCAGCTACGCGACCCCCAACCCCCCCTGAGAATAGGTCCCCAAACTCGCCACCAGACCCGCGACACCCCCGACACCCCCAAGACTATTTTCCCAAACCCGCCACCCGACTCCGACCCCCCCGAGACTCTGTCCCCAAACCCACCTCCCGAATCCCCCGAGACTATGTCCCTAAACCTGCAACCCGACCCCCAACCCCCTGAGTCTATGTGCCCAAACCCGCCACCCGACCCCCGACCCCCCCTGAGAATATGTCCCCAAACCCGCCACCCGACCCCCGACCCCCGCCGAGAATATGTCCCCAAACCCGCCACCTGACCCCGGACCCCCCGCCGAGAATATGTTCCCAAACCCGACCCCTGAACCACTGAGACTTTGTCCCCAAACCCACCACCCGACCCCCGACCCCCCTGAACCCCCCGAGACTATGTCCCCAAACCCGCCACCCGACCCCCGACCCCCCCGAGACTACGTCCCCACACCCGCCACCCGTCCCCCGACCTACCCCGCGACTATGTCCCCAAACCCGCCACCCGACCCCCGACCCACCCCGAGACGATGTCCCCAAACCCGCCACCCGACCCCCGAACCCCCGACACCCCCGAGACTATGTCCCTAAACCCGCCACCCGACCCCCGACTCCCCCGAGACTGTGTCCCCAAACCCACCAACCGACCCCCGACCCCTCCGACCACTCCGAGACTATGTTCCCAAAACCGCCACCCGAACCCCCCGAGAATATGTCCTCATATCCGCCACCTGAACTGCAACCCCCCCGAGAATATGTCCCCAAACCCGCCACCCGAAACCTGACCCCCCCCAGAGAATATGTCCCCAAACCCGCCACCCGAAACCTGACCCCCGCCGAGAATATGTTCCCAAATCCGACCCCCGGACCACCGAGACTTTGTCCCCAAACCCGCCACCCGACCCCCCGACCCCCCCTGAACCACCCGAGACTATGTCCCCAAACCCACCACCCGACCCCCAACCCCCGACCCCCCCGAGACTACGTCCCCAAACCCGCCACCCGACCCCCCCCGAGACTATGTCCCCAAACCCGCCACCCGATCTGGACCCACCCGACCCCCCCTAGACTTTGTCCCCAAACGAGCCACCTGACCCCGAACCCCCCCGAAACTCCCCGAGACTCTGTCCCCAAACCCGCCACCCGACCACCGACTCCCCCGACCTCCCCGAGACTATGTCCCCAAACCCGCCACCCGACCCCCGACCCCCCCCGATACTATGACCCCAAACCCCGCCACCCGACCCAACCGACCCCCCCGAGACGATGTCTCCAAACCCGCCACCCGACCCCCCAACCCCCCCGACCCCCACCGAGCCTATGTCCCCAAACTTGCCACCCGACCCACGACCCCCCCGAGTCTATGTCCCTTAACCAGCCACCCGACCACCGACCCCCGAGACCCCCCCCCCCGAGACTATGTCCCCAAACCCGCCTCCCGACCCCCGACCCCCCCCGACCCCCCTGAGACTATGTCACCAAACCCGGCACCCGACACCCGACCCCCCCGAGACTATGTCCCCAAACCCGCCACCAGGCCCCCCGACCCACCCCGAGACTATGTCCCCAAACCCGCCACCCGACCCCCGACCCACCCTGAGACTATGTCCCTAATCCCGCCACCCGATCCCCGACTCCCCCGACCCCCCCCGAGACTGTGTCCCCAAACCTGCCAACCGACCGCCAAACCCCCCGACCACTCCAAGACTATGTCCCCAAACCCGCGACCCGATCCCCCCGAGAATATGTCCCCATACCCGCCACGCGACCCCGCGACCCCCCCGAGAATATGTCCCCAAACCCGCCACTCGATCCCCGACCTGCCCGAAACTCTGCGAGACTATGACCCCAAACCCGCCACCCGACCCCGACCCCCCCGGGACTATGTCCCCAAAACCGCCACCCGACCCCCGACCCCCCCCGAGACTATGTCCACAAACCCGCCAATCGTTCCACCCGAGACTATGTTCCCAAACCCGCCACCCGACCTCCGACCCCCCCCGACCACCCCGAGACTATGTCTCCAAATCCGCCACCCCGACCCCCATGACCCCCCCGAGACTATGTCCCCAAACCCGCCACCCCGCTCCACGACACCCCCCGACCGCCCCCGAGACTATGTCCCCAAACCCGCCACCCGACAACCGAACCCACCGAACCCCCCGAGACTATGTCCCCAAACCTGCAACCCGACCCCCGACCCCCCCTGACCCCCCGAGACTATGTCCCCAAACCCGCCACCCGAACCCCGACCACCCCGAGACTATGTCCCCAAACCCTCCAACTGACCCCCGACCCACCCCGAGACTATGTCCCCAAACCCGCCACCCGACCCCCGACGCCCACGAGACTATGTCCCCAAACCCGCCTCCCGACCCCCGACCCCCCCGAGACTATGTCCCTAAACTTGCCTCCCGACCCCCGACCCCCCCGAACCCCACGAGACTATGTCCCCAAACCCGCCACCCGATCCCCGACCCCCCCGACCATCCCGAGACTATCTCCCCAAACCCGACACCCAACCCCCGACACCACTGACCCCCCCGAGAGTATGTCCCCAAACCTGACCCCCCCCGACCCCCCGAGACAATATCCCCAAAAGCGACAGCTGACCCCCCCGAAACTATGTCCACAAACCCGCCACCCGACCCCCGACCCACCCTGAGACAATGTCCCTAATCCTGCCACCCGATCCCCGACTCCCCCGACCCCCCCAGAGACTGTGTCCCCAAACCCGTCACCCGACACCCGACCCCCCCGATCCCCCCGAGACTATGTCCCCAAACCCGCCACCTGTCTCCCGACCCCCCCGAGACTATGTCCCCAAACCCGCAACCCGACCCCCGACCCCCCCTGACCCCTCGAGACTATGTCCCCAAACCTGCCACCCGACCCACGACCCCCCCGACCCCCCGAGACTATGTCCCCAAACCCGCCACCCGACCCCCGACGCCGACAAGACTATGGCCCCAAACCCGCCTCCCGACGCCTGACCCACCCGACCCCTCCGAGACTATTTCCCAAAACTTGCCTCCCGACCCCCGACCCCCCCGAACCCCACGAGACTATGTTCCCAAAACCCGCCACCGGACCCCCGACCCCCCGACCCCCCCGAGACTATGTCCCCAAACCCGCCACCTGACCCCCCCCGACCCTCCCGGGACTATGTCCCCAATCGCGCCACCCGACCCCCAACTCCCCCGAGACTATGTCCCCAAACCCGCCACCCGACCCCCCGACCCCCAACCCCCCCCACCCTCCCCGAGACTATGTCCCCAAACCCGCTACCCGACCCCCGACCATCCCGAGACTATCTCCCCAAAACCGACACCCGACCCCCGACCCCCCAGACACCCCCGTGACTATGTCCCCAAACCCGCCACCCGACCCCCGAAACCCCCAGAGACTATGTCCCCAAACCCAACCCCCGACCCCCCCCGGGACTATGTTCCCAAACCCGCCACCCGACCCCCGACCCCCCCCGACTCCCCCGAGACTATGTTTTCAAACCCACCACCCGAACCCCGACCCACCCCGAGACTATGTCCCCAAACCCGCCTCCCGACCCCTGACCCCCCGACCCCCCCCCGAGAATATGTCCCTAAACTTGCCTCCCGACCCCCGACACCCCTGAACCCCACGAGACTATGTCCCCAAACCCGCCACCCGACCCCCAACCCCCCCTACCATCCCGAGACTATCTCCCCAAACCCGACACCCGACCCCCGACCCCCCTGACCCCCCCGAGAGTATGTCCCCAAACCCGACCCCCAACCCACGACACCCCCAACCCCCCCAAGACTATGTCCCAAAACCCACCACCCGACCCCCACGAAGCCCCCGAGACTATGTCCCCAAACCCGCCACCTGACCCCCGACCCCCCCGAGACAATATCCCCAAAAGCGACAGCCGCCCCCCGACCCCCCCGAGACTATGTCCCCAAACCCGCCACCCGACCCCCTCCGACTCCCCCCAAGACTATGTCCCCAAACCCACTACCTGACACCCCCGAGACTCTGTCCCTGAACCCGCCACCCGACCACCGACCCCCCCGACCCCCCCCGAGACTATGTCCCCAAACCCGCCACCTGACCCCCCCGACCCTTCCTTGACTATGTCCCCAATCGCGCCACCCCGACCCCCGACACCCCCGAGACTATGTCCCCAAACCCGCCACCCGACCCACGGCCCCCCCGACCACCCCCGAGACTATGTCCCCAAACCCGTCACCCGACAACCGACCCCACCGAACCCCCCGAGACTATGTCCCCAAACCCGTCACCCGACACCCGACCCCCCCGACCCCTCCAAGACTATGTCCCCAAACCCGCCACCTGTCTCCCGACCCCCCCGAGACTATGTCCCCAAACCCGTCACCCGACAACCGACCCCACCGAACCCCCCGAGACTATGTCCCCAAACCCGTCACCCGACACCCGACCCCCCGACCCCTCCGAGACTATGTCCCCAAACCCGCCACCTGTCTCCCGACCCCCCCGAGACTATGTCCCCAAACCCGCAACCCGACCCCCGACCCCCCTGACCCCCCGAGACTATGTCCCCAAACCCGCCTCCCGACCCCTGACCCCCCCCGACCCCCACCGAGACTATGTCCCTAAACTTGCCTCCCGACCCCCGACCCCCCTGAACCCCACGAGACTATGTCCCCAAACCCGCAACCCGACCCCCGACCCCCCTGACCCCCCGAGACTATGTCCCCAAACCTGCCACCCTACCCATGACCACCCCGACTCCCCGAGACTATGTCCCCAAACCCGCCACCCGACCCCCGACCACCCCAAGACTATGTCCCCAAACCCGCCTCCCGACCCCCGACCCCCCCGAGACTATGTCCCTAAACTTGCCTCCCGACCCCCGACCCCCCCGAACCCCACGAGACTATGTCCCCAAACCCGCCACACGACCCCCAACCCCCCCGACCATCCCGAGACTATCTCCCCAAACCCGACACCCGACCCCCGACCCCCCTGACCCCCCCGAGAGTATGTCCCCAAACCCGACCCCCAACCCACGACACCCCCAAACCCACCACAAGACCCCCACGAAGCCCCGGAGACTATGTCCCCAAACCCGCCACCCGACCCCCCCCGAGACAACATCCCCAAAAGCGACAGCCGAACCCCCCCCGAGACAATGTCCCCAAACCCGCCACCCGACCCCCCCGACCCCCCCGAGACTATGTCCCCAAACCCACCACTCGACCCCCAACCGCTCCGACCCCCCGAGACTATGTACTCAAACACGCCACCCGACCCCCGACCCACCCCGAGACTATGTCCCCAAACGCGCCACCAGACCCCCGACACCCGCGACACCCCCAATACTATTTTCCCAAACCCGCCACCCGACTCCGACCCCCCGAGACTGTGTCCCCAAACCCACCACCCGACCCCCCCGAGACTATGTCCCTAAACCTGCAACCCGACCCCCAACCCCGAGTCTATGTCCCCAAACCCGCCACCTGACCCCCGACCCCCCCTGAGAATATGTCCCCAAACCCGCCACCTGACCCCCGACCCCCGCCAGGAATATGTCCCCAAACCCGCCACCCGACCCCCAACCCCCGCCGAGAATATGTTCCCAAACCCGACCCCCGAACCACCGAGACTTTGTCCCCAAACCCGCCACCCGACCCCCCGAACCCCCCGAGACTATGTCCCCAAACCCGCCACCCGACCCCCGACCCCCCCGAGACTACATCCCCAAACCCGCCACCCGACCCCTGACCCCCCCGACTCCCCCGAGACTATGTTTTCAAACCCACCACCCGAACCCCGACCCACCCCGAGACTATGTCCCCAAACCCGCCTCCCGACCCCTGACCCCCCGACCCCCCCCCGAGAATATGTCCCTAAACTTGCCTCCCGACCCCCGACCCCCCTGAACCCCACGAGACTATGTCCCCAAACCCGCCACCCGACCCCCAACCCCCCCTACCATCCCGAGACTATCTCCCCAAACCCGACACCCGACCCCCGACCCCCCTGACCCCCCCGAGAGTATGTCCCCAAACCCGACCCCCAACCCACGACACCCCCAACCCCCCCAAGACTATGTCCCCAAACCCACCACCCGACCCCCACGAAGCCCCCAAGACTATGTCCCCAAACCCGCCACCTGACCCCCGACCCCCCCGACTCCCCCGAGACTATGTTTTCAAACCCACCACCCGAACCCCGACCCACCCCGAGACTATGTCCCCAAACCCGCCTCCCGACGCCTGACCCCCCCGACCCCCCCGAGACTATGTCCCTAAACTTGCCTCCCGACCCCCGACCCCCCCGAACCCCACGAGACTATGTCCCCAAACCCGCCACCCGACCCCCGACCCCCCCGACCATCCCGAGACTATCTCCCCAAACCCGACACCCGACCCCCCGACCCCCCTGACCCCCCCGAGAGTATGTCCCCAAACATGACCCCCCAACCCACGACACCCCCAACACCCCCAAGACTATGTCCCCAAACCCACCACCCGACCCCCCCGAGACAATATCCCCAAAAGCGACAGCCGCCCCCCGACCCCCCCGAGACTATGTCCCCAAACCCGCCACCCGGCCCCCCCGACCCCCCCCCGAGACTATGTCCCCAAACCCGCCACCCGACCCCCAACCGCCCCGACCCCCCCGAGACTATGTCCTCAAACCCGCCACCCAACCCCCGACCCACCCCGAGACTATGTCCCCAAACGTGCCACCAGACCCCCGACACCCCCGACACCCCCAAGACTATTTTCCCAAACCCGCCAACCGACCCCGACCCCCCCGACACCCCCGAGACTCTGTTCCTAAACCTGCCACCCGACCACCGACCCCTCCGACTCCCCCCAAGACTATGTCCCCAAACCCACTACCTGACACCCCCGAGACTATGTCCCTGAACCCGCCACCCGACCACCGACCCCCCCGACCCCCCCCGAGACTATGTCCCCAAACCTGCCACCTGACCCCCCCGACCCTTCCTTGACTATGTCCCCAATCGCGCCACCCGACCCCCGACACCCCCGAGACTATGTCCCCAAACCCGCCACCCGACCCACGGCCCCCCCGACCACCCCCGAGACTATGTCCCCAAACCCGTCACCCGACAACCGACCCCACCGAACCCCCCGAGACTATGTCCCCAAACCCGTCACCCGACACCCGACCCCCCCGACCCCTCCAAGACTATGTCCCCAAACCCGCCACCTGTCTCCCGACCCCCCCGAGACTATGTCCCCAAACCCGACACCCGACCCCCGACCCCCCTGACCCCCCCCCGAGAGTATGTCCCCAAACCCACGACACCCAACCCACGACACCCCCAAACCCACCACAAGACCCCCACGAAGCCCCGGAGACTATGTCCCCAAACCCGCCACCCGACCCCCCCCGAGACAACATCCCCAAAAGCGACAGCCGAACCCCCCCCGAGACAATGTCCCCAAACCCGCCACCCGACCCCCCCGAGACTATGTCCCCAAACCCACCACTCGACCCCCAACCGCTCCGACCCCCCCGAGACTATGTCCTCAAACACGCCACCCGACCCCCGACCCACCCCGAGACTATGTCCCCAAACGCGCCACCAGACCCCCGACACCCGCGACACCCCCAATACTATTTTCCCAAACCCGCCACCCGACTCCGACCCCCCGAGACTGTGTCCCCAAACCCACCACCCGACCCCCCCGAGACTATGTCCCTAAACCTGCAACCCGACCCCCAACCCCGAGTCTATGTCCCCAACCCGCCACCTGACCCCCGACCCCCCCTGAGAATATGTCCCCAAACCCGCCACCTGACCCCCGACCCCGCCAGGAATATGTCCCCAAACCCGCCACCCGACCCCCAACCCCCGCCGAGAATATGTTCCCAAACCCGACCCCCGAACCACCGAGACTTTGTCCCCAAACCCGCCACCCCGACCCCCGACCCCCCGAACCCCCCGAGACTATGTCCCCAAACCCGCCACCCGACCCCCGACCCCCCCGAGACTACATCCCCAAACCCGCCACCCGACCCCTGACCCCCCCGAGACGATGTCCCCAAACCCGCCACCTGATCTGGACCGACCCGACCCCCCCCTAGACTTTGTCCCCAATCCTGCCACCCGACCCCGACTCCCTGAAACCCCCCGAGACTCTGTCCTCAAACCCGCCACCCGACCACCGACTCCCCCGACCCCCCGAGACTAGGTCCCCCAAACCCGCCACCCGACCCAACCGACCCCCCCGAGACGATGTCCCCAAACCCCCCCCTGAGCCCCACCCCCCCGACCCCCACCGAGCCTATGTCCCCAAACCTGCCACCCGACCCACGACCCCCCCGAGACTATGTCCCTTAACCAGCCACCCGACCACCGACCCCCGAGACTCCCCCTGAGACTATGTCCCCAAACCCGCCTCCCGACCCCCGACCCCCCCGACCCCCCTGAGACTATGTCCCCAAACCCGGCACCTGACCCCCGACCCCCCCGAGACTATGTCCCCAAACCTGCCACCAGACCCCCGTCCCCCCCGACCCCCCTGAGACTATGTCCCCAAACCCGCCACCCCGACCCACCCCGAGACTATGTCCCCAAACGTGCCACCAGACCCCCGACACCACCAAGACTATTTTCCCAAACCCGCCAACCGACCCCGTCCACCCCGACCCCCCCGAGACCCTATTCCTAAACCTGCCACACGACCACCGACCCCCTCCGACTCCCCCCAAGACTATGTCCCCAAACCCACCACCCGACCCCCCCGACCCCCCAGAGGACTATGTCCCTGAACCCACCACCCGACCACCGACCCCCCCGACCCCCCCCGAGACTATGTCCCCAAACCCGCTACCCGACCCCCGACCATCCCGAGACTATCTCCCCAAAACCGACACCCGACCCCCGTCCCCACTGATCCCCCCAAAATTATGTCCCCAAACCCACCCCCGACCCACGACCACCTGACCCCCCCCGAGACTTTGTTCCCAAACCCGTCACCCGACCCCCAACCGCCCCGACCCCCCCGAGACTATATCCCCAAACCCGCCACCCGACCCCCCCGAGACTATGTCCCCAAACCCGCCACCCGACCCCCGACCCCCCAGACCCCCCTGTGACTATGTCCCCAAACCCGCCACCCGACCCCCAACACCCCCAGAGACTATGTCTCCAAACCCAACCCCCGACCCCCCCCCGAGACTATGTCCCCAAGCATGCCACACGACTCCCCGACCCCCCCCGAGACTATGTTCCCAAACCCACCACCCGACCCCGACCCCCCCGACCCCCCCCGAGACTATGTCCCTAAACTTGCCTCCCGACCCCCAACCCCCTCGAACCCCACGAGACTATGTCCCCAAACCCACCATCCTACCACCGACCCCCCTGACCATCCCGAGACTGTCTCCCCAAACCCGACACCCGACCCCCAACCCCCCTGACACCCCCGAGAGTATGTCCCCAAACCCGACTCCCAACCCACGACACCCCCAAACCCACCACCCGACCCCCACGAAGCCTATGTCCCCAAACCTGCCACCCGACCCACGACCCCCCCGAGACTATGTCCCTTAACCAGCCACCCGACCACCGACCCCCGAGACTCCCCCTGAGACTATGTCCCCAAACCCGCCTCCCAACCCCGACCCCCCCGACCCCCCTGAGACTATGTCCCCAAACCCGGCACCTGACCCCCGACCCCCCCGAGACTATGTCCCCAAACCCGCCACCCGACCCACCCCGAGACTATGTCCCCAAACCCGCCACCCCGACCCACCCCGAGACTATGTCCCCAAACGCGCCACCAGACCCCCGTCCCCCCCGACCCCCCTGAGACTATGTCCCCAAACCCGCCACCCGACCCACCCCGAGACTATGTCCCCAAACGCGCCACCAGACCCCCGACACCCCCGACACCACCAAGACTATTTTCCCAAACCCGCCAACCGACCCCGTCCACACCGACCCCCCCCGAGACCCTATTCCTAAACCTGCCACCCGACCACCGACCCCCTCCGACTCCCCCCAAGACTATGTCCCCAAACCCACCACCCGACCCCCCCGACCCCCCAGAGACTATGTCCCTGAACCCACCACCCGACCACCGACCCCCCCGACCCCCCCCGAGACTATGTCCCCAAACCCGCCACCTGACCCCCCCCGACCCTCCCGGGGCTATGTCCCCAATCGCGCCACCCGACCCCCGACACCCCAGAGACTATGTCCCCAAACCCGCCACCCGACCCCCGCCCCCCCGCCCCCCCGAGACTATGTCCCCAAACCCGCTACCCGACCCCCGACCGTCCCGAGACTATCTCCCAAAACCGACACCCGACCCCCGACCCCACTGACCCCCCCGAAATTATGTCCCCAAACCCACCCCCGACCCCCTGACCCCCCCGAGACTTTGTTCCCAAACCCGTCACCCGACCCACAACCGCCCCGACCCCCCCGAGACTATATCCCCAAACCCGCCACCCGACCCCCCCGAGACTATGTCCCCAAACCCGCCACCCGACCCCCGACCCCCCAGACCCCCCTGTGACTATGTCCCCAAACCCGCCACCCGACCCCCGACACCCCCAGAGGACTATGTCCCCAAACCCAACCCCGACCCCCCCGAGACTATGTCCCCAAGCATGCCACACGACCCCCCGACCCCCCCCGAGACTATGTTCCCAAACCCACCACCCGACCCCGACCCCCCCGACCCCCCCCCGAGACTATGTCCCTAAACTTGCCTCCCGACTCCCGACGCCCTCGAACCCCACGAGACTATGTCCCCAAACCCACCATCCTACCCCCGACCCCCCCGACCATCCCGAGACTATCTCCCCAAACCCGACACCCGACCCCCAACCCCCCTGACACCCCCGAGAGTATGTCCCCAAACCCGACCCCCAACCCACGACACCCCCAAACCCACCACCCGACCCCCACGAAGCCCCGAGACTATGTCCCCAGAAGCGACAGCCGACCCCCCCGAGACTCTGTCCCCAAAACCGCCACCCGACCCCACGGACCCCCCCCGAGACTATGTCCCCAAACCCGCCACCCGACCCCCAACCGCCCCGACCCCCCCGAGACTATGTCCTCAAACCCGCCACCCGACCCCCGACCCACCCCGAGACTATGTCCCCAATCGCGCCACCCGAACCCCCCGACCCCCCACCGTGACTATGTCCCCAAACCCGCCACCCAACCCCCTCGAGACTATGTCCTCAAACCCGCCACCCGACTCCGACCCCCCCCGAGACTATGTCCCCAAACCCGCCACCCCGACCTCCGACCCCCCCGACCACCCCGAGACTATGTCCCCAAATCCGCCACCCGACCCCCATGACCCCCCCGAGACTATATCCCCAAACCCGCCACCCGCCCCACGACCCCCCCGACACCCCCAGAGACTTTGTCCCCAAACCCAACCCCCGACCCCCCCCCGAGACTATGTCCCCAAGCATGCCACACGACCCCCCGACCCCCCCGAGACTATGTTCCTAAACCCGCCACCCGACCCCCGACCCCCCCGACCCCCCCCGAGACTATGTCCCCAAACCCGCCACCCGACCCCCAACCGCCCCGACCCCCCAAGACTATGTCCTCAAACCCGCCACCCCGATCCCCGACCCATCCCGAGACTATGTCCCCAAACGTGCCACCCGACCCCCGACCCACCCCAAGACTATGTCCCCAAACCCGCTACCCGACCCCCCGACCCCCCCTGAGAATATGTCCCCAAACTCGCCACCAGACCCGCGACACCCCCGACACCCCCAAGACTATTTTCCCAAACCCGCCACCCGACTCCGACCCCCCCGAGACTCTGTCCCCAAACCCACCTCCCGAACCCCCCGAGACTATGTCCCTAAACCTGCAACCCGACCCCCAACCCCCTGAGTCTATGTGCCCAAACCCGCCACCCGACCCCCGACCCCCCCTGAGAATATGTCCCCAAACCCGCCACCCGACCCCCGATCCCCGCCGAGAATATGTCCCCAAACCCGCCACCCGACCCCGGACCCCCGCCGAGAATATGTTCCCAAACCCGACCCCTGAACCACTGAGACTTTGTCCCCAAACCCGCCACCCGACCCCCGACCCCCCTGAACCCCCCGAGACTATGTCCCCAAACCCGCCACCCGACCCCCGACCCCCCGAGACTACGTCCCCACACCCGACCCCCCCGATACTATGACCCCAAACCCGCCACCCGACCCAACCGACCCCCCCGAGACGATGTCCCCAAACCCGCCACCCGACCCCCAACCCCCCCGACCCCCACCGAGCCTATGTCCCCAAACTTGCCACCCGACCCACGACCCCCCCGAGACGCCCCCCCGAGACTATGTCCCCAAACCCGCCTCCCGACCCCCGACCCCCCTGAGACTATGTCACCAAACCCGGCACCCGACACCCGACCCCCCCGAGGCTATGTCCCCAAACCCGCCACCTGACCCCCGACCCACCCCGATAATCCCGCCACCCGATCCCCGACTCCCCCGACCCCCCCCCCGAGACTGTGTCCCCAAACCTGCCAACCGACCGCCAAACCCCCCGACCACTCCAAGACTATGTCCCCAAACCCGCGACCCGAACCCCCCCGAGAATATGTCCCCATACCCGCCACGCGACCCGCGACCCCCCCGAGAATATGTCCCCAAACCCGCCACTCGATCCCCGACCTGCCCGGAACTCTGCGAGACTATGACCCCAAACCCGCCACCCGACCCCCGACCCCCCCGGGACTATGTCCCCAAAACCGCCACCCGACCCCCGACCCCCCCGAGAATATGTCCACAAACCCGCCAATCGATCCACCCGAGACTATGTTCCCAAACCCGCCACCCGACCTCCGACCCCCCGACCACCCCGAGACTATGTCTCCAAATCCGCCACCCGACCCCCATGACCCCCCCCGAGACTATGTCCCCAAACCCGCCACCCGCTCCACGACACCCCCCGACCGCCCCCCGAGACTATGTATGTCCCCAAACCCGCCACCCCGACAACCGACCCCACCGAACCCCCCGAGACTATGTCCCCAAACCCGCAACCTGACCCCCGACCCCCCTGACCCCCCGAGACTATGTCCCCAAACCCGCCACCCGAACCCCGACCACCCCGAGACTATGTCCCCCAAACCCACCAACTGACCCCCGACCCACCCCGAGACTATGTCCCCAAACCCGCCACCCGACCCCCGACGCCCACGAGACTATGTCCCCAAACCCGCCCACCCGACCCCCCAACCGCCCCGACCCCCCCGAGACTATGTCCTCAAACCCGCCACCCGACCCCCGACCCACCCCGAGACTATGTCCCCAATCGCACCACCTGAACCCCCCCGACCCCCCCCCGAGACTATGTCCCCAAACCCGCCACCCAACCCCCTCGAGACTATGTCCTCAAACCCGCCACCCCGACTCCGACCCCCCCGAGACTATGTCCCCAAACCCGCCACCCCGACCTCCGACCCCCCCGACCACCCCGAGACTATGTCCCCAAATCCGCCACCCGACCCCCATGACCCCCCCGAGACTATGTCCCCAAACCCGCCACCCGCCCCCACGACCCCCCCGACACCCCCCAGAGACTTTGTCCCCAAACCCCAACCCCCGACCCCCCCCCCGAGACTATGTCCCCAAGCATGCCACACGACCCCCCCGACCCCCCGAGACTATGTTCCTAAACCCGCCACCCGACCCCCCGACCCCCCCGACCCCCCCCGAGACTATGTCCCCAAACCCGCCACCCGACCCCCCAACCGCCCCGACCCCCCCAAGACTATGTCCTCAAACCCGCCACCCGATCCCCGACCCATCCCGAGACTATGTCCCCAAACGTGCCACCCGACCCCCCGACCCACCCCAAGACTATGTCCCAAACCCGCTACCCGACCCCCGACCCCCCCCTGAGAATATGTCCCCCAAACTCGCCACCAGACCCGCGACACCCCCGACACCCCCAAGACTATTTTCCCAAACCCGCCACCCGACTCCGACCCCCCCGAGACTCTGTCCCCAAACCCACCTCCCGAACCCCCCGAGACTATGTCCCTAAACCTGCAACCCGACCCCCAACCCCCTGAGTCTATGTGCCCAAACCCGCCACCCGACCCCCGACCCCCCCTGAGAATATGTCCCCAAACCCGCCACCCGACCCCCCGATCCCCGCCAAGAATATGTCCCCAAACCCGCCACCCGACCCCGGACCCCCGCCGAGAATATGTTCCCAAACCCGACCCCTGAACCACTGAGACTTTGTCCCCAAACCCGCCACCCGACCCCCCGACCCCCCCTGAACCCCCCGGGACTATGTCCCCAAACCCGCCACCCGACCCCCGACCCCCCGAGACTACGTCCCCACACCCGACCCCCCCCGATACTATGACCCCAAACCCGCCACCCGACCCAACCGACCCCCCCGAGACGATGTCCCCAAACCCGCCACCCGACCCCCAACCCCCCCGACCCCCACCGAGCCTATGTCCCCAAACTTGCCACCCGACCCACGACCCCCCCCGAGACGCCCCCCCGAGACTATGTCCCCAAACCCGCCTCCCGACCCCCCGACCCCCCTGAGACTATGTCACCAAACCCGGCACCCGACACCCGACCCCCCCGAGACTATGTCCCCAAACCCGCCACCAGACCCCCGACCCACCCCGAGACTATGTCCCCAAACCCGCCACCCGACCCCCGACCCACCCTGAGACTATGTCCCTAATCCCGCCACCCGATCCCCGACTCCCCCGACCCCCCCCGAGACTGTGTCCCCAAACCTGCCAACCGACCGCCAAACCCCCCGACCACTCCAAGACTATGTCCCCAAACCCGCGACCCGAACCCCCCGAGAATATGTCCCCATACCCGCCACGCGACCCGCGACCCCCCCGAGAATATGTCCCCAAACCCGCCACTCGATCCCCGACCTGCCCGGAACTCTGCGAGACTATGACCCCAAACCCGCCACCCCGACCCCCGACCCCCCCGGGACTATGTCCCCAAAACCGCCACCCCGACCCCCGACCCCCCCGAGACTATGTCCACAAACCCGCCAATCGATCCACCCGAGACTATGTTCCCAAACCCGCCACCCGACCTCCGACCCCCCCCGACCACCCCGAGACTATGTCTCCAAATCCGCCACCCGACCCCCATGACCCCCCCCGAGACTATGTCCCCAAACCCGCCACCCCGCTCCACGACACCCCCGACCGCCCCCGAGACTATGTATGTCCCCAAACCCGCCACCCGACAACCGACCCCCACCGAACCCCCCGAGACTATGTCCCCAAACCCGCAACCTGACCCCCGACCCCCCTGACCCCCCGAGACTATGTCCCCAAACCCGCCACCCGAACCCCGACCACCCCGAGACTATGTCCCCAAACCCACCAACTGACCCCCGACCCACCCCGAGACTATGTCCCCAAACCCGCCACCCGACCCCCGACGCCCACGAGACTATGTCCCCAAACCCGCCTCCCGACCCCCGACCCCCCCGAGACTATGTCCCTAAACTTGCCTCCCGACCCCTGACCCCCCCGAACCCCACGAGACTATGTCCCCAAACCCGCCACCCCGATCCCCGACCCCCCCGACCATCCCGAGACTATCTCCCCAAACCCGACACCCAACCCCCGACACCACTGACCCCCCCGAGAGTATGTCCCCAAACCTGACCCCCCCGACCCCCCGAGACAATATCCCCAAAAGCGACAGCCGACCCCCCCGAAACTATGTCCACAAACCCGCCACCCGACCCCCGACCCACCCTGAGACGATGTCCCTAATCCCGCCACCCCGATCCCCGACTCCCCCGACCCCCCCAGAGACTGTGTCCCCAAACCCGTCACCCGACACCCGACCCCCCGATCCCCCCGAGACTATGTCCCCAAACCCGCCACCTGTCTCCCGACCCCCCCGAGACTATGTCCCCAAACCCGCAACCCGACCCCCGACCCCCCTGACCCCTCGAGACTATGTCCCCAAACCTGCCACCCGACCCACGACCCCCCCGACCCCCCGAGACTATGTCCCCAAACCCGCCACCTGACCCCCGACGCCGACAAGACTATGGCCCCAAACCCGCCTCCCGACGCCTGACCCACCCGACCCCTCCGAGACTATTTCCCAAAACTTGCCTCCCGACCCCCCCGACCCCCCCGAGACTATGTCCCCAAACCCGCCACCTGACCCCCCCGAACCTCCCGGGACTATGTCCCCAATCGCGCCACCCGACCCCCAACACCCCCGAGACTATGTCCCCAAACCCGCCACCCCGACCCCCGACCCCCAACCCCCCCACCCCCCCGAGACTATGTCCCCAAACCCGCTACCCGAACCCCGACCATCCCGAGACTATCTCCCCAAAACCGACACCCGACCCCCGACCCCCCAGACCCCCCCGTGACTATGTCCCCAAACCCGCCACCCGACCCCCGACACCCCCAGAGACTATGTCCCCAAACCCAACCCCCGACCCCCCCCGAGACTATGTTCCCAAACCAGCCACCCGACCCCCGACCCCCCCGACTCCCCCGAGACTATGTTTTCAAACCCACCACCCGAACCCCGACCCACCCCGAGACTATGTCCCCAAACCCGCCTCCCGACCCCTGACCCCCCCCGACCCCCCCCGAGACTATGTCCCTAAACTTGCCTCCCGACCCCCGACCCCCCTGAACCCCAAGAGACTATGTCCCCAAACCCGACACCCGACCCACGACACCCCCAACCCCCCCAAGACTATGTCCCCAAACCCACCACCCGACCCCCACGAAGCCCCCAAGACTATGTCCCCAAACCCAACCCCCGACCCCCCCGAGACTATGTTCCCAAACCCGCCACCCGACCCCCGACCCCCCCCGACTCCCCCCGAGACTATGTTTTCAAACCCACCACCTGAACCCCGACCCACCCCGAGACTATGTCCCCAAACCCGCCACCCCGACCCCCCCGAGACAATATCCCCAAAAGCGACAGCCGCCCCCCGACCCCCCCGAGACTATGTCCCCAAACCCGCCACCCGGCCCCCCCGACCCCCCCTGAGACTATGTCCCCAAACCCGCCACCCGACCCCCAACCGCCCCGACCCCCCCGAGACTATGTCCTCAAACCCGCCACCCAACCCCCGACCCACCCCGAGACTATGTCCCCAAACGTGCCACCAGACCCCCGACACCCCCGACACCCCCAAGACTATTTTCCCAAACCCGCCAACCGACCCCGACCACCCCGACACCCCCGAGACTCTGTTCCTAAACCTGCCACCTGACCACCGACCCCTCCGACTCCCCCCAAGACTATGTCCCCAAACCCACTACCCGACACCCCCGAGACTATGTCCCTGAACCCGCCACCCCGACCACCGACCCCCCCCGACCCCCCCCGAGACTATGTCCCCAAACCCGTCACCCGACAACCGACCCCACCGAACCCCCCGAGACTATGTCCCCAAACCCGTCACCCGACACCCGACCCCCCCGACCCCTCCGAGACTATGTCCCCAAACCCGCCACCTGTCTCCCGACCCCCCCCGAGACTATGTCCCCAAACCCGCAACCCGATACTATGACCCCAAACCCGCCACCCGACCCAACCGACCCCCCCGAGACTATGTCCCCAAACCCGCCACCCCGACCCCCAACCCCCCCGACCCCCACCGAGCCTATGTCCCCAAACTTGCCACCCGACCCACGACCCCCCCGAGACGCCCCCCCGAGACTATGTCCCCAAACCCGCCTCCCGACCCCCGACCCCCCTGAGACTATGTCACCAAACCCGGCACCCGACACCCGACCCCCCCGAGACTATGTCCCCAAACCCGCCACCAGACCCCCGACCCACCCCGAGACTATGTCCCCAAACCCGCCACCCGACCCCCGACCCACCCTGAGACTATGTCCCTAATCCCGCCACCCGATCCCCGACTCCCCCGACCCCCCCCCCGAGGACTGTGTCCCCAAACCTGCCAACCGACCGCCAAACCCCCCCGACCACTCCAAGACTATGTCCCCAAACCCGCGACCCGAAGCCCCCCGAGAATATGTCCCCATACCCGCCACGCGACCCGCGACCCCCCCGAGAATATGTCCCCCAAACCCCGCCACTCGATCCCCGACCTGCCCGGAACTCTGCGAGACTATGACCCCAAACCCGCCACCCGACCCCCGACCCCCCCCGGGACTATGTCCCCAAAACCGCCACCCCGACCCCCGACCCCCCCGAGGACTATGTCCACA
Source organism: Isurus oxyrinchus (assembly GCA_026770705.1). Taxonomy (NCBI): domain Eukaryota; kingdom Metazoa; phylum Chordata; class Chondrichthyes; order Lamniformes; family Lamnidae; genus Isurus; species Isurus oxyrinchus. Next base: position 25,061 of record JANJGN010002653.1, read on the forward strand.
AACCCCGCCAATCGATCCACCCGAGACTATGTTCCCAAACCCGCCACCCGACCTCCGACCCCCCCGACCACCCCGAGACTATGTCTCCAAATCCGCCACCCGACCCCCCATGACCCCCCCCGAGACTATGTCCCCAAACCCGCCACCCGCTCCACGACACCCCCCGACCGCCCCCGAGACTATGTATGTCCCCAAACCCGCCACCCGACAACCGACCCCACCGAACCCCCCGAGACTATGTCCCCAAACCCGCAACCTGACCCCCGACCCCCCTGACCCCCCGAGACTATGTCCCCAAACCCGCCACCCCGAACCCCGACCACCCCGAGACTATGTCCCCAAACCCACCAACTGACCCCCGACCCACCCCGAGACTATGTCCCCAAACCCGCCACCCGACCCCCGACGCCCACGAGACTATGTCCCCAAACCCGCCTCCCGACCCCCGACCCCCCCCGAGACTATGTCCCTAAACTTGCCTCCCGACCCCTGACCCCCCCGAACCCCACGAGACTATGTCCCCAAACCCGCCACCCCCGATCCCCGACCCCCCCGACCATCCCGAGACTATCTCCCCAAACCCGACACCCAACCCCCGACACCACTGACCCCCCCGAGAGTATGTCCCCAAACCTGACCCCCCCGACCCCCCGAGACAATATCCCCAAAAGCGACAGCCGACCCCCCCGAAACTATGTCCACAAACCCGCCACCCGACCCCCGACCCACCCTGAGACGATGTCCCTAATCCCGCCCACCCGATCCCCGACTCCCCCCGACCCCCCCAGAGACTGTGTCCCCAAACCCGTCACCCGACAACCCCGACCCCCCCGATCCCCCCGAGGACTATGTCCCCAAACCCGCCACCTGTCTCCCGACCCCCCCGAGACTATGTCCCCAAACCCGCAACCCGACCCCCGACCCCCCTGACCCCTCGAGGACTATGTCCCCAAACCTGCCACCCCGACCCACGACCCCCCCGACCCCCCGAGACTATGTCCCCAAACCCGCCACCTGACCCCCGACGCCGACAAGACTATGGCCCCAAACCCGCCTCCCGACGCCTGACCCACCCGACCCCCTCCGAGACTATTTCCCAAAACTTGCCTCCCGACCCCCGACCCCCCCCGACCCCCCCGAGACTATGTCCCCAAACCCGCCACCTGACCCCCCCGAACCTCCCGGGACTATGTCCCCAATCGCGCCACCCGACCCCCAACACCCCCGAGACTATGTCCCCAAACCCGCCACCCCGACCCCCGACCCCCCAACCCCCCCACCCCCCCGAGACTATGTCCCCAAACCCGCTACCCGAACCCCGACCATCCCGAGACTATCTCCCCAAAACCGACACCCGACCCCCGACCCCCCCAGACCCCCCCCGTGACTATGTCCCCAAACCCCGCCACCCGACCCCCGACACCCCCAGAGACTATGTCCCCAAACCCAACCCCTGACCCCCCCCGAGACTATGTTCCCAAACCAGCCACCCCGACCCCCGACCCCCCCCGACTCCCCCGAGACTATGTTTACAAACCCACCACCCGAACCCCGACCCACCCCGAGACTATGTCCCCAAACCCGCCTCCCGACCCCTGACCCCCCCCCGACCCCCCCCGAGACTATGTCCCTAAACTTGCCTCCCGACCCCCGACCCCCCCTGAACCCCAAGAGACTATGTCCCCAAACCCGACACCCGACCCACGACACCCCCAACCCCCCCAAGACTATGTCCCCAAACCCAACCCCCGACCCCCCCGAGACTATGTTCCCAAACCCCGCCACCCCGACCCCCGACCCCCCCGACTCCCCCCGAGACTATGTTTTCAAACCCACCACCTGAACCCCGACCCACCCCGAGACTATGTCCCCAAACCCGCCTCCCGACGCCTGACCCCCCCCCGACCCCCCCCCGAGACTATGTCCCCAAACCCGCCACCCCGGCCCCCCCCGACCCCCCCTGAGACTATGTCCCCAAACCCGCCACCCGACCCCCAACCGCCCCGACCCCCCCGAGACTATGTATGTCCCCAAACCCGCCACCCGACAACCGACCCCACCGAACCCCCCGAGACTATGTCCCCAAACCCGCAACCTGACCCCCGACCCCCCTGACCCCCCGAGACTATGTCCCCAAACCCGACACCCGAACCCCGACCACCCCGAGACTATGTCCCCAAAGCCACCAACTGACCCCCGACCCACCCCGAGACTATGTCCCCAAACCCGCCACCCGACCCCCGACGCCCACGAGACTATGTCCCCAAACCCGCCTCCCGACCCCCGACCCCCCCGAGACTATGTCCCTAAACTTGCCTCCCAACCCCTGACCCCCCCGAACCCCACGAGACTATGTCCCCAAACCCGCCACCTGATCCCCGACCCCCCCGACCATCCCGAGACTATCTCCCCAAACCCGACACCCAACCCCCGACACCACTGACCCCCCCGAGAGTATGTCCCCAAACCTGACCCCCCCCGACCCCCCGAGACAATATCCCCAAAAGCGACAGCCGACCCCCCCCGAAACTATGTCCACAAACCCGCCACCCGACCCCCGACCCACCCTGAGACGATGTCCCTAATCCCGCCACCCCGATCCCCGACTCCCCCGACCCCCCCAGAGACTGTGTCCCCAAACCCGTCACCCGACACCCGACCCCCCGATCCCCCCGAGACTATGTCCCCAAACCCGCCACCTGTCTCCCGACCCCCCCGAGACTATGTCCCCAAACCCGCAACCCGACCCCCGACCCCCCTGACCCCTCGAGACTATGTCCCCAAACCTGCCACCCGACCCACGACCCCCCCGACCCCCCGAGACTATGTCCCCAAACCCGCCACCTGACCCCCGACGCCGACAAGACTATGGCCCCAAACCCGCCTCCCGACGCCTGACCCACCCGACCCCTCCGAGACTATTTCCCAAAACTTGCCTCCCGACCCCCGACCCCCCCGACCCCCCCGAGACTATGTCCCCAAACCCGCCACCTGACCCCCCCGAACCTCCCGGGACTATGTCCCCAATCGCGCCACCCGACCCCCAACACCCCCGAGACTATGTCCCCAAACCCGCCACCCGACCCCCGACCCCCAACCCCCCCACCCCCCCGAGACTATGTCCCCAAACCCGCTACCCGAACCCCGACCCCCCCGAGACTATCTCCCCAAAACCGACACCCGACCCCCCGACCCCCCAGACCCCCCCGTGACTATGTCCCCAAACCCGCCACCCGACCCCCGACACCCCCAGAGACTATGTCCCCAAACCCAACCCCCGACCCCCCCCGAGACTATGTTCCCAAACCAGCCACCCGACCCCCGACCCCCCCCGACTCCCCCGAGACTATGTTTTCAAACCCACCACCCGAACCCCGACCCACCCCGAGACTATGTCCCCAAACCCGCCTCCCGACCCCTGACCCCCCCCGACCCCCCCCGAGACTATGTCCCTAAACTTGCCTCCCGACCCCCGACCCCCCTGAACCCCAAGAGACTATGTCCCCAAACCCGACACCCGACCCACGACACCCCCAACCCCCCCAAGACTATGTCCCCAAACCCACCACCCGACCCCCACGAAGCCCCCAAGACTATGTCCCCAAACCCAACCCCCGACCCCCCCCGAGACTATGTTCCCAAACCCGCCACCCGACCCCCGACCCCCCCGACTCCCCCCGAGACTATGTTTTCAAACCCACCACCTGAACCCCGACCCCCCCCGAGACTATGTCCCCAAACCCGCCACCCGCCCCCCCGAGACAATATCCCCAAAAGCGACAGCCGCCCCCCGACCCCCCCGAGACTATGTCCCCAAACCCGCCACCCGACCCCCAACCGCCCCGACCCCCCCGAGACTATGTCCTCAAACCCGCCACCCAACCCCCGACCCACCCCGAGACTATGTCCCCAAACGTGCCACCAGACCCCCGACACCCCCGACACCCCCAAGACTATTTTCCCAAACCCGCCAACCGACCCCGACCACCCCGACACCCCCGAGACTCTGTTCCTAAACCTGCCACCTGACCACCGACCCCTCCGACTCCCCCCAAGACTATGTCCCCAAACCCACTACCCGACACCCCCGAGACTATGTCCCTGAACCCGCCACCCGACCACCGACCCCCCCGACCCCCCCCGAGACTATGTCCCCAAACCCGTCACCCGACAACCGACCCCACCGAACCCCCCGAGACTATGTCCCCAAACCCGCCACCTGTCTCCCGACCCCCCCGAGACTATGTCCCCAAACCCGCAACCCGACCCCTGACCCCCCGAGACTATGTCCCCAAACCCCCCTCCCGACCCCTGACCCACCCCGACCCCCCCCGAGACTATGTCCCTAAACTTGCCTCCCGACCCCCGACCCCCCTGAACCCCACGAGACTATGTCCCCAAACCCGCCACCCGACCCCCGACCCCCCCTACCATCCCGAGACTATCTACCCAAACCCGACACCCGACCCCCGACCCCCCTGACCCCCCCGAGAGTATGTCCCCAAACCCGACCCCCAACCCACGACACCCCCAACCCCCCCAAGACTATGTCCCCAAATCCACCACCCGACCTCCACGAAGCCCCCAAGACTATGTCCCCAAACCCGCCACCCGACCCCCCGACCCCCCCCGACTCCCCCCGAGACTATGTTTTCAAACCCACCACCCGAACCCCGACCCACCCCGAGACTATGTCCCCAAACCCAACCCCCGACCCCCCCGAGACTATGTTCCCAAACCCGCCACCCGACCCCCGACCCCCCCCGACTCCCCCCGAGACTATGTTTTCAAACCCACCACCCGAACCCCGACCCACCCCGAGACTATGTCCCCAAACCCGCCTCCCGACCCCTGACCCCCCCCCGACCCCCCCGAGACTATGTCCCTAAACTTGCCTCCCGACCCCCGACCCCCCCGAACCCCCCAAGACTATGTCCCCAAACCCGCCACCCGACCCCCCCGAGACAATATCCCCAAAAGCGACAGCCGCCCCCCGACCCCCCCGAGACTATGTCCCCAAACCCGCCACCCCGGCCCCCCCGACCCCCCCCGAGACTATGTACCCAAACCCGCCACCCGACCCCCAACCGCCCCGACCCCCCCGAGACTATGTCCTCAAACCCGCCACCCAACCCCCGACCCACCCCGAGACTATGTCCCCAAACGTGCCACCAGAGCCCCGACACCCCCGACACCCCCAAGACTATTTTCCTAAACCCGCCAACCGACCCCGACCACCCCGACCCCCCCCGAGACTATGTCCCCAAACCCGCCACCTGACCCCCCCGACCCTTCCGGGACTATGTCCCCAATCGCGCCACCCGACCCCCGACACCCCCGAGACTATGTCCCCAAACCCGCCACCCGACCCACGGCCCCCCCGACCACCCCCGAGACTATGTCCCCAAACCCGTCACCCGACAACCGACCCCACCGAACCCCCCGAGACTATGTCCCCAAACCCGTCACCCGACACCCGACCCCCCGACCCCTCCGAGACTATGTCCCCAAACCCGCCACCTGTCTCCCGACCCCCCCGAGACTATGTCCCCAAACCCGCAACCCGACCCCCGACCCCCCTGACCCCCCGAGACTATGTCCCCAAACCCGCCACCCGACCCACGGCCCCCCCGACCACCCCCGAGACTATGTCCCCAAACCCGTCACCCGACAACCGACCCCACCGAACCCCCCGAGACTTTGTCCCCAAACCCGTCACCCGACTCTCGACCCCCCGAACCCTCCGAGACTATGTCCCCAAACCCGCCACCCGACCCCCCCGGGACAATATCCCCAAAAGCGACAGCCGCCCCCCGACCCCCCCGAGACTATGTCCCCAAACCCGCCACCCGGCCCCCCCGACCCCCCCCCCGAGACTATGTCCCCAAACCCGCCACCCGACCCCCAACCGCCCCGACCCCCCCGAGACTATGTCCTCAAACCCGCCTCCCGACCCCCGACCCCCCCGGGACAATATCCCCAAAAGCGACAGCCGCCCCCCGACCCCCCCGAGACTATGTCCCCAAACCCGCCACCCGGCCCCCCCGACCCCCCCCCGAGACTGTCCCCAAACCCGCCACCCGACCCCCAACCGCCCCGACCCCCCCGAGACTATGTCCCTAAACTTGCCTCCCGACCCCCGACCCACCCGAACCCCACGAGACTATGTCCCCAAACCCGCCACCCGACCCCCAACCCCCCCGACCATCCCGAGACTATCTCCCCAAACCCGACACCCGACCCCCGACCCCCCTGACCCCCCCGAGAGTATGTCCCCAAACCCGACCCCCAACCCACGACACCCCCAACCCCCCCAAGACTATGTCCCCAAACCCACCACAAGACCCCCACGAAGCCCCCGAGACTATGTCCCCAAACCCGCCACCCGACCCCCCCCGAGACAACATCCCCAAAAGCGACAGCCGAACCACCCCCGGACAATGTCCCCAAACCCGCCACCCGACCCCCCCCGACCCCCCATGACTATGTCCCCAAACCCGCCACCCGACCCCCAACCGCTCCGACCCCCCCGAGACTATGTCCTCAAACACGCCACCCGACCCCCGACCCACCCCGAGACTATGTCCCCAAACGCGCCACCAGACCCCCGACACCCGCGACACCCCCAAGACTATTTTCCCAAACCCGCCACCCGACTCCGACCCCCCGAGACTGTGTCCCCAAACCCACCACCCGACCCCCCCCGAGACTATGTCCCTAAACCTGCAACCCGACCCCCAACCCCGAGTCTATGTCCCCAAACCCGCCACCCGACCCCCGACCCCCCCTGAGAATATGTCCCCAAACCCGCCACCTGACCCCCGACCCCCGCCAGGAATATGTCCCCAAACCCGCCACCCGACCCCCAACCCCCGCCGAGAATATGTTCCCAAACCCGACCCCCGAACCACCGAGACTTTGTCCCCAAACCCGCCACCCGACCCCCGACCCCCCGAACCCCCCGAGACTATGTCCCCAAACCCGCCACCCGACCCCCGAACCCCCCGAGACTATGTCCCCAAACCCGCCACCCGACCCCCGACCCCCCCGAGACGATGTCCCCAAACCCGCCACCCGATCTGGACCGACCCGACCCCCCCTAGACTTTGTCCCCAAACCTGCCACCCGACCCCGACCCCCTGAAACCCCCCGAGACTCTGTCCCCAAACCCGCCACCCGACCACCGACTCCCCCGACCCCCCGAGACTAGGTCCCCAAACCCGCCACCCGACCCAACCGACCCCCCCGAGACAATGTCCCCAAACCCCCCCCCTGAGCCCCACCCCCCCGACCCCCACCGAGCCTATGTCCCCAAACCTGCCACCCGACCCACGACCCCCCCGAGACTATGTCCCTTAACCAGCCACCCGACCACCGACCCCCGAGACTCCCCCTGAGACTATGTCCCCAAACCCGCCTCCCGACCCCCGACCCCCCCGACCCCCCTGAGACTATGTCCCCAAACCCGGCACCTGACCCCCGACCCCCCCGAGACTATGTCCCCAAACCTGCCACCAGACCCCCGTCCCCCCCGACCCCCCTGAGACTATGTCCCCAAATCCGCCACCCCGACCCACCCCGAGACTATGTCCCCAAACGCGCCACAAGACCCCCGACACCCCCGACACCACCAAGACTATTTTCCCAAACCCGCCAACCGACCCCGTCCACCCCGACCCCCCCGAGACCCTATTCCTAAACCTGCCACCCGACCACCGACCCCCTCCGACTCCCCCCAAGACTATGTCCCCAAACCCACCACCCGACCCCGCAGAGACTATGTCCCTGAACCCACCACCCGACCACCGACCCCCCCGACCCCCCCCGAGACTATGTCCCCAAACCCGCCACCTGACCCCCCCCCGACCCTCCCGGGGCTATGTCCCCAATCGCGCCACCCGACCCCCGACACCCCCGAGACTATGTCCCCAAACCCGCCACCCGACCCCCGCCCCACCGCCCCCCCGAGACTATGTCCCCAAACCCGCTACCCGACCCCCGACCATCCCGAGACTATCTCCCCAAAACCGACACCCGACCCACGACCCCCTGACCCCCCCGAGACTTTGTTCCCAAACCCCGTCACCCGACCCCCAACCGCCCCGACCCCCCCGAGTCTATATCCCCAAACCCGCCACCCCGACCCCCCCGAGACTATGTCCCCAAACCCGCCACCCGACCCCCGACCCCCCAGACCCCCCTGTGACTATGTCCCCAAACCCGCCACCCGACCCCCGACACCCCCAGAGACTATGTCCCCAAACCCGCCACCCAACCCCCGACCCCCCCCGAGACTATGTCCCCAAGCATGCCACACGACCCCCCGACCCCCCCCGAGACTATGTTCCCAAACCCACCACCCGACCCCGACCCCCCCGACCCCCCCCGAGACTATGTCCCTAAACTTGCCTCCCGACCCCCAACCCCCTCGAACCCCACGAGACTATGTCCCCAAACCCACCATCCTACCCCCGACCCCCCCGACCATCCCGAGACTATCTCCCCAAATGCGACACCCGACCCCCGACCCCCCTGACCCGCCCGAGAGTATGTCCCCAAACCCGACCCCCAACCCACGACACCCCCAACCCCCCCAAGACTATGTCCCCAAACCCACCACCCGACCCCCACGAAGCCCCCGAGACTATGTCCCCAAACCCGCCTCCCGACCCCCCGAGACAATATCCCCAAAAGCGACAGCCGACCCCCGACCCCCCCGAGACTATGACCCAAACCCGCCACCCGACCCCCCCGACCCCCCCGAGACTATGTCCCCAAACCCGCCACCCGCCCCGACCCCCCCGACCATCCCGAGACTCTGTCCCCAAACCCGACACCCGACCCCCAACCCCCCTGACACCCCCGAGAGTATGTCCCCAAACCCGACCCCCAACCCACGACACCCCCAAACCCACCACAAGACCCCCACGAAGCCCCCGAGACTATGTCCCCAAACCCGCCACCCGACCCCCCCCGAGACAACATCCCCAAAAGCGACAGCCGAACCCCCCCCGGACAATGTCCCCAAACCCGCCACCCGACCCCCCCGACCCCCCATGACTATGTCCCCAAACCCGCCACCCGACCCCCAACAGCTCCGACCCCCCCGAGACTATGTCCTCAAACACGCCACCCGACCCCCGACCCACCCTGAGACTATGTCCCCAAACGCGCCACCAGACCCCCGACACCCGCGACACCCCCAAGACTATTTTCCCAAACCCGCCACCCGACTCCGACCCCCCGAGACTGTGTCCCCAAACCCACCACCCGACCCCCCCGAGACTATGTCCCTAAACCTGCAACCCGACCCCCAACCCCGAGTCTATGTCCCCAAACCCGCCACCCGACCCCCGACCCCCCCTGAGAATATGTCCCCAAACCCGCCACCTGACCCCCGACCCCCGCCAGGAATATGTCCCCAAACCCGCCACCCGACCCCCAACCCCCGCCGAGAATATGTTCCCAAACCCGACCCCCGAACCACCGAGACTTTGTCCCCAAACCCGCCACCCGACCCCCGACCCCCCGAACCCCCCGAGACTATGTCCCCAAACCCGCCACCCGACCCCCGACCCCCCCGAGACTACGTCCCCAAACCCGCCACCCGACCCCCGACCCCCCCGAGACGATGTCCCCAAACCCGCCACCCGATCTGGACCGACCCGACCCCCCCTAGACTTTGTCCCCAAACCTGCCACCCGACCCCGACCCCCTGAAACCCCCCGAGACTCTGTCCCCAAACCCGCCACCCCGACCACCGACTCCCCCGACCCCCCGAGACTAGGTCCCCAAACCCGCCACCCGACCCCCGACCCCCCCGAGACGATGTCCCCAAACCCGCCACCCGATCTGGACCGACCCGACCCCCCCTAGACTTTGTCCCCAAACCTGCCACCCGACCCCGACCCCCTGAAACCCCCCGAGACTCTGTCCCCAAACCCGCCACCCGACCACCGACTCCCCCGACCCCCCGAGACTAGGTCCCCAAACCCGCCACCCGACCCAACCGACCCCCCCGAGACGATGTCCCCAAACCCCCCCCCCTGAGCCCCACCCCCCCGACCCCCACCGAGCCTATGTCCCCAAACCTGCCACCCGACCCACGACCCCCCCGAGACTATGTCCCTTAACCAGCCACCCGACCACCGACCCCCGAGACTATGTCCCCAAACCCGCCTCCCACCACCGACCCCCCCGACCCCCCTGAGACTATGTCCCTTAACCAGCCACCCGACCACCGACCCCCGAGACTCCCCCTGAGACTATGTCCCCAAACCCGCCTCCCGACCCCCGACCCCCCCGACCCCCCTGAGACTATGTCCCCAAACCTGCCACCAGACCCCCGTCCCCCCCGACCCCCCCTGAGACTATGTCCCCAAATCCGCCACCCGACCCACCCCGAGACTATGTCCCCAAACGCGCCACCAGACCCCCGACACCCCCAACACCACCAAGACTATTTTCCCAAACCCGCCAACCGACCCCATCCACCCCGACCCCCCCGAGACCCTATTCCTAAACCTGCCACCCGACCACCGACCCCCTCCGACTCCCCCCAAGACTATGTCCCCAAACCCACCACCCGACCCCCCCGACCCCCCAGAGACTATGTCCCTGAACCCACCACCCGACCACCGACCCCCCCGACCCCCCCCGAGACTATGTCCCCAAACCCGCCACCTGACCCCCCCCCCGACCCTCCCGGGGCTATGTCCCCAATCGCGCCACCCGACCCCCGACACCCCCGAGACTATGTCCCCAAACCCGCCACCCGACCCCCGCCCCACCGCCCCCCCCGAGACTATGTCCCCAAACCCGCTACCCGACCCCCGACCATCCCGAGACTATCTCCCCAAAACCGACACCCGACCCACGACCCCCTGACCCCCCCGAGACTTTGTTCCCAAACCCGTCACCGGACCCCCAACCGCCCCGACCCCCCCGAGACTATATCCCCAAACCCGCCACCCGACCCCCCCGAGACTATGTCCCCAAACCCGCCACCCGACCCCCGACCCCCCAGACCCCCCTGTGACTATGTCCCCAAACCCGCCACCCGACCCCCGACACCCCCAGAGACTATGTCCCCAAACCCAACCCACGACCCCCCCCGAGACTATGTCCCCAAGCATGCCACACGACCCCCCGACCCCCCCCGAGACTATGTTCCCAAACCCACCACCCGACCCCGACCCCCCCGAGACTATGTCCCTAAACTTGCCTCCCGACCCCCAACCCCCTCGAACCCCACGAGACTATGTCCCCAGACCCACCATCCTACCCCCGACCCCCCTGACCCCCCCGAGAGTATGTCCCCAAACCCGACCCCCAACCCACGACACCCCCAACCCCCCCAAGACTATGTCCCCAAACCCGCCTCCCGACCCCCCGAGACAATATCCCCAAAAGCGACAGCCGACCCCCGACCCCCCCGAGACTATGTCCCCAAACCCGCCACCCGACCCCCCCGACCCCCCCGAGACTATGTCCCCAAACCCGCCACCCCGCCCCGACCCCCTCGAGACTATGTCCTCAAACCCGCCACCCGACCCCCGACCCACCCCGAGACTATGTCCCCAAACGCGCCACCAGACCCCCGACACCCCCGACACCCCCAAGACTATTTTCCCAAACCCGCCAACCGACCCTGACCACCCCGACCCCCCCGAGACTATATCCCCAAACCCGCCAACTGACCCCCCCGACCCTCCCGGGACTATGTCCCCAATCGCGCCACCCGACCCCCGACACCCCCGAGACTATGTCCCCAAACCCGCCACCCCGACCCACGACCCCCCAGACCACCCCCGAGACTATGTCCCCAAACCCGCCACCCGACCCACGACCCCCCCGACCACCCCCGAGACTATGTCCCCAAACCCGCCACCCGACAACCGACCCCACCGAACCCCCCGAGACTATGTCCCCAAACCCGTCACCCGACACCCGACCCCCCAACCCCCCCGAGACTACGTCCCCAAACCCTCCACCTGTCTCCCGACCCCCCCGAGACTATGTCCCCAAACCGGCGACCCGACCCCCGACCCCCGACCCCCCTGACCCCCCGAGACTATGTCCCCAAACCTGCCACCCGACCCCCGACCCCCCGACCCCCCGAGACTATGTCCCCAAACACGCCACCCGACCCCCGACCACCCCGAGACTATGTCCCCAAACCCACCACCTGACCCCCGACCCACCCCGAGACTATGTCCCCAAACCCGCCACCCGACCCCCGACGCCCACGAGACTATGTCCCCAAACCCGCCTCCCGACCCACGACCCCCCCGACCCTACCCGAGACTATGCCCCTAAACTTGCCTCCAGACCCCCGACCCCCCCGAACCCCACGAGACTATGTCCCCAAACGCGCCACCCGACCCCCGACCCCCCCGACTATCCCGAGACTATCTCCCCAAGCCCGACACCCGACCCCCAACCCCGCTGACACCCCCGAGAGTATGTCCCCAAACCCGACCCCCAACCCACGACACCCCCAAACCCACCACCCGACCCCCACGAAGCCCCCGAGACTATGTCCCCAAAAGCGACAGCCGACCCCCCCGAGACTCTGTCCCCAAAACCGCCACCCGACCCCACGGACCCCCCCGAGACTATGTCCCCAAACCTGCCACCCGACCCCCAACCGCCCCGACCCCCCCGAGACTATGTCCTCAAACCCGCCACCTGACCCCCGACCCACCCCGAGACTATGTCCCCAATCGCGCCACCCGACCCCCCCGACCCCCCCGAGACTATGTCCCCAAACCCGCCACCCAACCCCCCCGAGACTATGTCCTCAAACCCGCCACCCGACTCCGACCCCCCCGAGACTATGTCCCCAAACCCGCCACCTGACCTCCGACCCCCCCGACCACCCCGAGACTATGTCCCCAAATCCGCCACCCGACCCCCATGACCCCCCCGAGACTATGTCCCCAAACCCGCCTCCCGACCCCTGACCCCCCCGACCCCCCCGAGACTATGCCCCTAAACTTGCCTCCCGAACCCCGATCCCCCCGAACCCCACGAGACTATGTCCCCAAACCTGCCACCCAACCCCCGACCCCCCCGACCATCCCGAGACTATCTCCCCAAACCCGACACCCGACCCCCGACCCCCCTGACCCCCCCGAGAGTATGTCCCCAAACCCGACCCCCAACCCACGACACCCCCAACCCCCCAAGACTATGTCCCCAAACCCACCATCCGACCTCCACGAAGCCCCCGAGACTATGTCCCCAAACCCGCCACCCGACCCCCCGACCCCCCCGAGACAATATCCCCAAAAGCGACAGCCGACCCCCGACCCCCCCGAGACTATGTCCCCAAACCCGCCACCCGACCCCCCCGAGACTATGTCCCCAAACCCGCCACCCGACCCCCGACCCCCCAGACCCCCCTGTGACTATGTCCCCAAACCCGCCACCCGACCCCCGACACCCCCAGAGACTATGTCCCCAAACCCAACCCACGACCCCCCCCGAGACTATGTCCCCAAGCATGCCACACGACCCCCCGACCCCCCCCGAGACTATGTTCCCAAACCCACCACCCGACCCCGACCCCCCCGACCCCCCCGAGACTATGTCCCTAAACTTGCCTCCCGACCCCCAACCCCCTCGAACCCCACGAGACTATGTCCCCAGACCCACCATCCTACCCCCGACCCCCCTGACCCCCCCGAGAGTATGTCCCCAAACCCGACCCCCAACCCACGACACCCCCAACCCCCCCAAGACTATGTCCCCAAACCTGCCTCCCGACCCCCCGAGACAATATCCCCAAAAGCGACAGCCGACCCCCGACCCCCCCGAGACTATGTCCCCAAACCCGCCACCCGACCCCCCCGACCCCCCCGAGACTATGTCCCCAAACCCGCCACCCGCCCCGACCCCCTCGAGACTATGTCCTCAAACCCGCCACCCGACCCCCGACCCACCCCGAGACTATGTCCCCAAACGCGCCACCAGACCCCCGACACCCCCGACACCCCCAAGACTATTTTCCCAAACCCGCCAACCGACCCTGACCACCCCGACCCCCCCGAGACTATATCCCCAAACCCGCCAACTGACCCCCCCGACCCTCCCGGGACTATGTCCCCAATCGCGCCACCCGACCCCCGACACCCCCGAGACTATGTCCCCAAACCCGCCACCCGACCCACGACCCCCCAGACCACCCCCGAGACTATGTCCCCAAACCCGCCACCCGACCCACGACCCCCCCCGACCACCCCCGAGACTATGTCCCCAAACCCGCCACCCGACAACCGACCCCACCGAACCCCCCGAGACTATGTCCCCAAACCCGTCACCCGACACCCGACCCCCCAACCCCCCCGAGACTACGTCCCCAAACCCTCCACCTGTCTCCCGACCCCCCCGAGACTATGTCCCCAAACCGGCGACCCGACCCCCGACCCCCGACCCCCCTGACCCCCCGAGACTATGTCCCCAAACCTGCCACCCGACCCCCGACCCCCCGAGACTATGTCCCCAAACACGCCACCCGACCCCCGACCACCCCGAGACTATGTCCCCAAACCCACCACCTGACCCCCGACCCACCCCGAGACTATGTCCCCAAACCCGCCACCCGACCCCCGACGCCCACGAGACTATGTCCCCAAACCCGCCTCCCGACCCACGACCCCCCCGACCCTACCCGAGACTATGCCCCTAAACTTGCCTCCAGACCCCCGACCCCCCCGAACCCCACGAGACTATGTCCCCAAACGCGCCACCTGACCCCCGACCCCCCCGACTATCCCGAGACTATCTCCCCAAACCCGACACCCGACCCCCAACCCCCCTGACACCCCCGAGAGTATGTCCCCAAACCCGACCCCCAACCCACGACACCCCCAAACCCACCACCCGACCCCCACGAAGCCCCCGAGACTATGTCCCCAAAAGCGACAGCCGACCCCCCCGAGACTCTGTCCCCAAAACCGCCACCCGACCCCACGGACCCCCCCGAGACTATGTCCCCAAACCTGCCACCCGACCCCCAACCGCCCCGACCCCCCCGAGACTATGTCCTCAAACCCGCCACCTGACCCCCGACCCACCCCGAGACTATGTCCCCAATCGCGCCACCCGACCCCCCCCGACCCCCCCGAGACTATGTCCCCAAACCCGCCACCCAACCCCCCCGAGACTATGTCCTCAAACCCGCCACCCGACTCCGACCCCCCCGAGACTATGTCCCCAAACCCGCCACCTGACCTCCGACCCCCCCGACCACCCCGAGACTATGTCCCCAAATCCGCCACCCGACCCCCATGACCCCCCCGAGACTATGTCCCCAAACCCGCCTCCCGACCCCTGACCCCCCCGACCCCCCCGAGACTATGCCCCTAAACTTGCCTCCCGAACCCCGACCCCCCCGAACCCCACGAGACTATGTCCCCAAACCTGCCACCCAACCCCCGACCCCCCCGACCATCCCGAGACGATCTCCCCAAACCCGACACCCGACCCCCGACCCCCCTGACCCCCCCGAGAGTATGTCCCCAAACCCGACCCCCAACCCACGACACCCCCAACCCCCCAAGACTATGTCCCCAAACCCACCATCCGACCTCCACGAAGCCCCCGAGACTATGTCCCCAAACCCGCCACCCGACCCCCCGACCCCCCCGAGACAATATCCCCAAAAGCGACAGCCGACCCCCGACCCCCCCGAGACTATGTCCCCAAACCCGCCACCCGACCCCCCCGAGACTATGTCCCCAAACCCGCCACCCGACCCCCGACCCCCCAGACCCCCCTGTGACTATGTCCCCAAACCCGCCACCCGACCCCCGACACCCCCAGAGACTATGTCCCCAAACCCAACCCACGACCCCCCCCGAGACTATGTCCCCAAGCATGCCACACGACCCCCCGACCCCCCCCGAGACTATGTTCCCAAACCCACCACCCGACCCCGACCCCCCCGACCCCCCCGAGACTATGTCCCTAAACTTGCCTCCCGACCCCCAACCCCCTCGAACCCCACGAGACTATGTCCCCAGACCCACCATCCTACCCCCGACCCCCCTGACCCCCCCGAGAGTATGTCCCCAAACCCGACCCCCAACCCACGACACCCCCAACCCCCCCAAGACTATGTCCCCAAACCCGCCTCCCGACCCCCCGAGACAATATCCCCAAAAGCGACAGCCGACCCCCGACCCCCCCGAGACTATGTCCCCAAACCCGCCACCCGACCCCCCCGACCCCCCCGAGACTATGTCCCCAAACCCGCCACCCGCCCCGACCCCCTCGAGACTATGTCCTCAAACCCGCCACCCGACCCCCGACCCACCCCGAGACTATGTCCCCAAACGCGCCACCAGACCCCCGACACCCCCGACACCCCCAAGACTATTTTCCCAAACCCGCCAACCGACCCTGACCACCCCGACCCCCCCGAGACTATATCCCCAAACCCGCCAACTGACCCCCCCGACCCTCCCGGGACTATGTCCCCAATCGCGCCACCCGACCCCCGACACCCCCGAGACTATGTCCCCAAACCCGCCACCCGACCCACGACCCCCCAGACCACCCCCGAGACTATGTCCCCAAACCCGCCACCCGACCCACGACCCCCCCGACCACCCCCGAGACTATGTCCCCAAACCCGCCACCCGACAACCGACCCCACCGAACCCCCCGAGACTATGTCCCCAAACCCGTCACCCGACACCCGACCCCCCAACCCCCCCGAGACTACGTCCCCAAACCCTCCACCTGTCTCCCGACCCCCCCGAGACTATGTCCCCAAACCGGCGACCCGACCCCCGACCCCCGACCCCCCTGACCCCCCCGAGACTATGTCCCCAAACCTGCCACCCGACCCCCGACCCCCCGACCCCCCGAGACTATGTCCCCAAACACGCCACCCGACCCCCGACCACCCCGAGACTATGTCCCCAAACCCACCACCTGACCCCCGACCCACCCCGAGACTATGTCCCCAAACCCGCCACCCGACCCCCGACGCCCACGAGACTATGTCCCCAAACCCGCCTCCCGACCCACGACCCCCCCGACCCTACCCGAGACTATGCCCCTAAACTTGCCTCCAGACCCCCGACCCCCGAACCCCACGAGACTATGTCCCCAAACGCGCCACCCGACCCCCGACCCCCCCGACTATCCCGAGACTATCTCCCCAAATCCGACACCCGACCCCCAACCCCCCTGACACCCCCGAGAGTATGTCCCCAAACCCGACCCCCAACCCACGACACCCCCAAACCCACCACCCGACCCCCACGAAGCCCCCGAGACTATGTCCCCAAAAGCGACAGCCGACCCCCCCGAGATTCTGTCCCCAAAACCGCCACCCGACCCCACGGACCCCCCCCGAGACTATGTCCCCAAACCTGCCACCCGACCCCCAACCGCCCCGACCCCCCCGAGACTATGTCCTCAAACCCGCCACCTGACCCCCGACCCACCCCGAGACTATGTCCCCAATCGCGCCACCCGACCCCCCCGACCCCCCCGAGACTATGTCCCCAAACCCGCCACCCAACCCCCCCGAGACTATGTCCTCAAACCCGCCACCCGACTCCGACCCCCCCGAGACTATGTCCCCAAACCTGCCACCTGACCTCCGACCCCCCCGACCACCCCGAGACTATGTCCCCAAATCCGCCACCCGACCCCCATGACCCCCCCGAGACTATGTCCCCAAACCCGCCTCCCGACCCCTGACCCCCCCGACCCCCCCGAGACTATGCCCCTAAACTTGCCTCCCGACCCCCGACCCCCCCGAACCCCACGAGACTATGTCCCCAAACCTGCCACCCAACCCCCGACCCCCCCGACCATCCCGAGACGATCTCCCCAAACCCGACACCCGACCCCCGACCCCCCTGACCCCCCCGAGAGTATGTCCCCAAACCCGACCCCCAACCCACGACACCCCCAACCCCCCAAGACTATGTCCCCAAACCCACCATCCGACCTCCACGAAGCCCCCGAGACTATGTCCCCAAACCCGCCACCCGACCCCCCGACCCCCCCGAGACAATATCCCCAAAAGCGACAGCCGACCCCCGACCCCCCCGAGACTATGTCCCCAAACCCGCCACCCGACCCCCCCGACACCCCCCAAGACTATGTCCCCAAACCCGCCACCCGACCCCCAACCGCCCCGACCCCCCCGAGACTATGTCCTCAAACCCGCCACCCGACCCCCGACCCACCCCGAGACTATGTCCCCAAACACGCCACCAGACCCCTGACACCCCCGACACCCCCAAGACTATTTTTCCAAATCGGCCAACCGACCCCGACCACCCCGACCCCCCCGAGACTCTGTTCCTAAACCTGCCACCCAACCACCGACCCCTCCGACTCCCCCCAAGACTATGTCCCCAAACACACCACCCGACCCCCCTGTCCCCCCCGAGACTATGTCCCTGAACCCGCCACCCGACCACCGACCCCCCCGACCCTTCCGGGACTATGTCCCCAATCGCGCCACCCGACCCCCGAGCCCCCCCGAGACTATGTCCCCAAACCCGCCACCCCGACCCCCCCGAGACTATGTCCCCAAACCCGTCACCTGACACACGACCCCCCGACCCCCCCGAGACTATGTCCCCAAACCCGCCACCTGTCTCCCGACCCCCCCGAGACTATGTCCCCAAACCCGCCACCTGTCTCCCGACCCCCCCGAGACTATGTCCCCAAACCCGCAACCCGACCCCTGACCCCCCGAGACTATGTCCCCAAACCTGCCACCCGACCCACGACCCCCCCGACCCCCCCGAGATTATGTCCCCAAACCCGCCACCGGACCCCCGACCACCCCGAGACTATGTCCCCAAACACACAACCTGACCCCCGACCCACCCGGAGACTATGTCCCCAAACCTGCCACCCGACCCCCGATGCCCATGAGACTATGTCCCCAAACCCGCCTCCCGACCCCTGACCCCCCCGAGACTATGTCCCTAAACTTGCCTCCCGACCCCCGACCCCCCCGAACCCCACGGGACTATTTCCCCAAACCCGCCACCCGACCCCCGACCCCCCCGAGACTATGTCCCCAAACCCGCCACCCGTCCCCCAACCGCCCCGGCCCCCCCGAGACTATGTCCTCAAACCCACCACCCGACCCCCGACCACCCTGAGAATATGTCCCCAAACCCACCACCCGACCCCCGACCCCCCCGAGAATATGTCCCCCAACCCGCCACCCGACGCCCGACCCCCGCCGAGAATATGTTCCCAAACCCGACCCCCGACCCCTGACCCCCCTGAGACTATGTCCCCAAACCCGCCACCCGATCTGGACCCACCCGACCCCCCCTAGACTTCGTCCCCAAACCAGCCACCCGACCCCGACCCCCCCGAAACCCCTCGAGACTCTGTCCCCAAACCCGCCACCCGACCACCGACTCCCCCGACCCCCCCGAGACTATGTCCCCAAACCCGCCACCCGACCCCCGACCCCCCCGATGCTATGTCCCCAAACCCGCCACCCGACCCAACCGACCCCCCCGAGACGATGTCCCCAAACCCGCCACCCGACCCCCAACCCCCCCGACCCCCACCGAGCCTATGTCCCCAAACCTGCCACCCGATCCACGACCCCCCCGAGACTATGTCCCTTAACCAGCCACCCGACCACCGACCCCCGAGACCCCCCCGAGACTATGTCCCCAAACCCGCCTCCCGACCCCCAACCCCCCTGAGACTATATCCCCAAACCAGGCACCTGACCCCCGACCCCCCCGAGACTATGTCCCCAAACCCGCCACCAGACCCCCGACCCCCCCGACCCCCCTGAGACTATGTCCCCAAACCCGCCACCCCGACCCACCCCGAGACTATGTCCCCAAACGCGCCACCAGACCCCCGACACCCCCGACACCACCAAGACTATTTTCCCAAACCCGCCAACCGACCCCGTCCACCCCGAACCCCCCGAGACTCTATTCCTAAACCTGCCACCCGACCACCGACCCCCTCCGACTCCCCCCAAGACTATGTCCCCAAACCCACCACCCGACCCCCCCGACCCCCCAGAGACTATGTCCCTGAACCCGCCACCCAACCACCGACCCCCCCGACCCCCCCCGAGACTATGTCCCCAAACCCGCCACCTGACCCCCCCCCGACCCTCCCGGGGCTATGTCCCCAATCGCGCCACCCGACCCCCGACACCCCCGAGACTATGTCCCCAAACCCGCCACCCGACCCCCGACCCCCCCCGCCCCCCCGAGACTATGTCCCCAAACCCGCTACCCGACCCCCGACCATCCCGAGACTATCTCCTCAAAACCGACACCCGACCCCCGACCCCACTGACCCCCCGGAAATTATGTCCCCAAACCCGCCCCCGACCCACGACCCCCTGACCCCCCCGAGACTTTGTTCCCAAACCGGCCACCCGACCCCCCAACCGCCCCGACCCCCCCCCGAGACTATATCCCCAAACCCGCCACCCGACCCCCCCCGAGACTATGTCCCCAAACCCGCCACCCGACCCCCGACCCCCCTGTGACTATGTCCCCAAACCCGCCACCCGACCCCCGACACCCCCAGAGACTATGTCCCCAAACCCAACCCCCGACCCCCCCCGAGACTATGTCCCCAAGCATGCCACACGACCCCCCGACCCCCCCCGAGACTATGTTCCCAAACCCACCACCCGACCCCGACCCCCCCGACCCCCCCCGAGACTATGTCCCTAAACTTGCCTCCCGACCCCCAACCCCCCCGAACCCCACGAGACTATGTCCCCAAACCCACCATCCTACCCCCGACCCCCCCGACCATCCCGAGACTATGTCCTCAAACCCGCCACCCGACTCCGACCCCCCCGAGACTATGTCCCCAATCGCGCCACCCCGACCCCCCCGACCCCCCACGAGACTATGTCCCCAAACCCGCCACCCAACCCCCCCGAGACTATGTCCTCAAACCCGCCACCCAACTCCGACCCCCCCGAGACTATGTCCCCAAACCCGCCACCCGACCTCCGACCCCCCCCGACCACCCCGAGACTATGTCCCCAAATCCGCCACCCGACCCCCATGACCCCCCCGAGACTATGTCCCCAAACCCGCCTCCCGACCCCTGACCCCCCGACCCCCCCGAGACTATGCCCCTAAACTTGCCTCCCGACCCCCGACCCCCCCAAACCCCACGAGACTATGTCCCCAAACCTGCCACCCAACCCCCGACCCCCCCGACCATCCCGAGACTATCTCCCCAAACCCGACACCCGACCCCCGACCCCCCTGACTCCCCCGAGAGTATGTCCCCAAACCCGACCCCCAACCCACGACACCCCCAACCCCCCAAGACTATGTCCCCAAACCCGCCACCCGACCCCCCGACCCCCCCGAGACAATATCCCCAAAAGCGACAGCCGACCCCCGACCCCCCCGAGACTATGTCCCCAAACCCGCCACCCGACCCCCCCGACACCCCCCAAGACTATGTCCCCAAACCCGCCACCTGACCCCCAACCGCCCCGACCCCCCCGAGACTATGTCCTCAAACCCGCCACCCGACCCCCGACCCACCCCGAGACTATGTCCCCAAACACGCCACCAGACCCCTGACACCCCCGACACCCCCAAGACTATTTTTCCAAACCCGCCAACCGACCCCGACCACCCCGACCCCCCCGAGACTATGTCCCCAAACCCGCCACCTGACCCCCCCCGACCCTCCTAGGACTATGTCCCCAATCGCGCCACCCGACCCCCGACACCCCCGAGACTATGTCCCCAAACCCGCCACCCGACCCACGACCCCCCCGACCACCCCCGAGACTATGTCCCCAAACCCGCCACCCGACCCACGACCCCCCCGACCACCCCCGAGACTATGTCCCCAAACCCGCCATCCGACAACCGACCCCACCGAACCCCCCGAGACTATGTCCCCAAACCCGTCACCCGACCCCCAACCCCCCTGAGACTATGTCCCCAAACCCGGCACCTGACCCCCAACCCCCCTGAGACTATGTCCCCAAACCCGCCACCCCGACCCCCTCGAGACTATGTCCCCAAACCCGCCACCCGACCCTCGACCACCCAGACCCCCCCGTGACTATGTCCCCAAACCCGCCACCCGACCCCCGACACCCCCAGAGACTATGTCCCCAAACCCGACCCCCGACCCCCCCGAGACTATGTCCCCAAGCATGCCACACGACCCCCCGACCCCCCCGAGACTATGTTCCCAAAACCGCCACCCGACCCCCGACCCCCCCGACTCCCCCCGAGACTATGTCCTCAAACCCACCACCCGAACCCCGACCCATCCCGAGACTATGTCCCCAAACCCGACCCCCCCGAGACTATGTCCCAAAACCCGCCACTCGACCCCTGACCAGCCCGAGACTATGTCCCCAAACCCGCCACCCGACCCCCGACCCCCTCGAGAATATGTCCCCAAACCCGCCACCCGACCCCCAAGCCCTCCGACCCCCGCGAGACTTTGTCCCCAAACCCGCCACCTGACCCCCGACACCCCTGAACCCACCGAGACTATGTACCCAAACCCGCCACCCGACCTCCGACCCCCCCGACTCCCCCCGAGTCTATGTCCACAAACCCGCCACCCGACCCCCGAACCACCCCGAGACTATGTCCCCAAACCCACCACCCGACCCCCGACACCCCCGACACCCCCAAGACTATGCCCCCACACCTGCCACCTGACCTCCGAACCCCCCGAGTCTATGTACCTATACCCGCCACCCGACCAGCGACCCCCCCGACCCCCCAAGAGACTATGTCCCCAAACCCGCCAACCGACCACTGAACCCCCCAACCGCCCCGGGACTATGTCCCCAAACCCGCCACCCGACCCCCAACCCCCCCGAGACTATGACCCCAAACTCGCCAGCCGACCCCCCCGACTCCCGAGACTATGTCCCCAAACCCGCCACCCGACCACCGACCCCCCTGACCCCCCCGAGACTATGTCCCCAAACCCGTCACCCGCCCCACGACACCCCCGACCCCCCCGAGACTATGTTCCCAAACCCGCCACCCGACAACCGACCCCACCGAACCCCCCGAGACTATGTCCCCAAACCCGCCACCCAACCCCCAACCGCCCCGACCCCCCCGAGACTATATCCCCAAACCCGCCACTAGATCCCCGACCCCCCCGAAACCCTGCGAGACTATGTCCCCAAACCTGCCACCCGACTCCGACCCCCCCGAGACTATGTCCCCATTCCCGCCACCCGACCCCCCCGAGACGATGTCCCCAAACCCACCACCCGACCCCCCCGAGACTATGTCCCCAAACCCGCCACCCGACCCCCGACCCCCCCGAGACTATGTCCCCAAACCCGCCACCCGACCCCCGAACCCCCCGATACTATGTCCCCAAACCCGCCACCTGACCCAACCGACCCCCACGAGACGATGTCCCCAAACCCGCCTCCCGAACCGCAACACCCCCGACCCCCACCGAGCCTAGGTCCCCAAACCTGCCACCCGACCCACGACCCCCCCGAGACTATGTCCCTTAACCAGCCACCCGACCACCGACCCCCGAGACCCCCCCCGAGACTATGTCCCCAAACCCGCCTCCCGACCACCGACCCCCCCGACCCCCCTGAGACTATGTCCCCAAACCCGGCACCCGACCCCCCCGAGACTATGTCCCCAAACCCGCCACCTGACCCCCGACCCACCCCGAGACTATGTCCCCAAACCCGCCACCCAAACCCTGACCCACCCTGAGACTATGTCCCTAATCCCGCCACCCGATCCCCGACTCCACCGATCCCCCCGAGACTGTGTCCCCAAACCCGCCAACCGACCGCCAAATCCCCCGACCACTCCAAGACTATGTCCCCAAACCCGCGACCTGAACCCCCCGAGAATATGTACCCATACCCGCCACGCGACCTGCAACCCCCCGAGAATATGTCCCCAAACCCGCCACTCGATCCCCGACCTGCCCGAAACCCCGCGAGACTATGTCCCCAAACCCGCCACCCGCCCCACCACCCCCCCGACCACCCCCGAGACTATGTATGTCCCCTAACCCGCCACCCGACAACCGACCCCACCGAACCCCCCGAGACTATGTCCCCAAACCCGTCACCCGACACCCGACCCCCCGACCCCCCCCGAGACTATGTCCCCAAACCCGCCACCTGTCTCCCGACCCCCCCGAGACTATGTCCCCAAACCCGCAACCCGACCCCCGACCCCCTGACCCCCGAGACTATGTCCCCAAACCTGCCACCCGACCCACGACCCCCCCGACCCCCCCCGAGACTGTCCCCAAACCCGCCACCCGACCCCCGACCACCCCGAGACTATGTCCCCAAACACACCACCTGACCCCCGACCCACCCCGAGACTATGTCCCCAAACCCGCCACCTGACCCCCGACGCCCACGAGACTATGTCCCCAAACCCGCCACCCGACCCCCGACCCCCCCGACCATCCCGAGACTATCTCCCCAAACCCGGCACCCGACCCCCGACCCCCCCTGACCCCCCCGAGAGTATGTCCCCAAACCCGACCCCCAACCCACGACACCCCCAACACCCCCAAGACTATGTCCCCAAACCCGCCACCGACCCCCCCCGACCCCCCCGAGACAATATCCCCAAAAGCGATAGCCGACCCCCGACCCCCCCGAGACTATGTCCCCAAACCCGCCACCCGACCACCCCTACCCCCCCGAGACTATGTCCCCAAACCCGCCACCCCGACCCCCAACCGCCCCAACCCACCCCGAGACTATGTCCCCAAACGCGCCACCAGACCCCCCGACACCGCCGACACCCCCAAGACTATTTTTCCAAACCCGCCAACCGACCCCCGACCACCCCGACCCCCCCGAGACTCTGTTCCTAAACCTGCCACCCGAGCACCGACACCTCCGACTCCCCCCAAGACTATGTCCCCAAACCCACCACCCCGACCCCCCCGACCCCCCCGAGACTATGTACCTGAACCCGCCACCCGACCACAGACCCCCCGCCGAGACTATGTCCCCAAACCCGCCACCCGACCACCGACCCACCCGACCCCCCCGAGACTATGTCCCCAAACCCGCTACCCGACCCCCGAATATCCCGAGACTATCTCCCCAAAACCGACCCCCCGACCCCACTGACCCCCCCCGAAAGTATGTCCCCAAACCCGCCCCCGACCCACGACCCCCTGACCCCCCCGAGACTTTGTTCCCAAACCCGCCACCCGACCCCCGACCCCCCAGACCCCCCTGTGACTATGTCCCCAAACCCGCCACCCGACCCCCGACACCCCCAGAGACTATGTCCCCAAACCCAACCCCCGACCCCCCCCGAGACTATGTCCCCAAGCATGCCACACGACCCCCCGACCCCCCCCCGAGACTATGTTCCCAAACCCACCACCCGACCCCGACCCCCCCCGACCCCCCCGAGACTATGTCCCTAAACTTGCCTCCCGACCCCCAACCCCCTCGAACCCCACGAGACTATGTCCCCAAACCCACCATCCTACCCCCGACCCCCCCCGACCATCCCGAGACTATCTCCCCAAATGCGACACCCGACCCCCGACCCCCCTGACCCGCCCGAGAGTATGTCCCCAAACCCGACCCCCAACCCACGACACCCCCCAACCCCCCCAAGACTATGTCCCCAAACCCGCCACCCGACCCCCACGAAGCCCCCGAGAGTATGTCCCCAAACCCGACCCCCAACCCACGACACCCCCAACCCCCCCAAGACTATGTCCCCAAACCCGCCTCCCGACCCCCCGAGACAATATCCCCAAAAGCGACAGCCGACCCCCGACCCCCCCGAGACTATGTCCCCAAACCCGCCACCCGACCCCCCCCGACCCCCCCCGAGACTATGTCCCCAAACCCGCCACCCAACCCCCGACCCACCCCGAGACTATGTCCCCAAACGCGCCACCAGACCCCCGACACCCCCGACACCCCCAAGACTATTTTCCCAAACCCGCCAACCGACCCTGACCACCCCGACCCCCCCGAGACTCTGTTCCTAAACCTGCCAACTGACCCCCCCCGACCCTCCCGGGACTATGTCCCCAATCGCGCCACCCGACCCCCGACACCCCCGAGACTATGTCCCCAAACCCGCCACCCGACCCACGACCCCCCAGACCACCCCCGAGACTATGTCCCCAAACCCGCCACCCGACCCACGACCCCCCCGACCACCCCCGAGACTATGTCCCCAAACCCGCCACCCGACAACCGACCCCACCGAACCCCCCGAGACTATGTCCCCAAACCCGTCACCCGACACCCGACCCCCCAACCCCCCCGAGACTACGTCCCCAAACCCTCCACCTGTCTCCCGACCCCCCCGAAACTATGTCCCCAAACCGGCGACCCGACCCCCGACCCCCCTGACCCCCCGAGACTATGTCCCCAAACCTGCCACCCGACCCCCGACCCCCCGACCCCCCCGAGACTATGTCCCCAAACACGCCACTGACCCCCGACCACCCCGAGACTATGTCCCCAAACCCGCCACCCGACCCCCGACGCCCACGAGACTATGTCCCCAAACCCGCCTCCCGACCCACGACCCCCCCCGACCCCACCCGAGACTATGCCCCTAAACTTGCCTCCAGACCCCCGACCCCCCCCGAACCCCACGAGACTATGTCCCCAAACGCGCCACCCGACCCCCGACCCCCCCGACTATCCCGAGACTATCTCCCCAAACCCGACACCCGACCCCCAAACCCCCTGACACCCCCGAGAGTATGTCCCCAAACCCGACCCCCAACCCACGACACCCCCAAACCCACCACCCGACCCCCACGAAGCCCCCGAGACTATGTCCCCAAAAGCGACAGCCGACCCCACCCGAGACTCTGTCCCCAAAACCGCCACCCGACCCCACGGACCCCCCCCGAGACTATGTCCCCAAACCCGCCACCCGACCCCCAACCGCCCCGACCCCCCCCGAGACTATGTCCTCAAACCCGCCACCTGACCCCCGACCCACCCCGAGACTATGTCCCCAATCGCGCCACCCGACCCCCCCCGACCCCCCCGAGACTATGTCCCCAAACCCGCCACCCAACCCCCCCGAGACTATGTCCTCAAACCCGCCACCCGACTCCGACCCCCCCGAGACTATGTCCCCAAACCCGCCACCTGACCTCCGACCCCCCCGACCACCCCGAGACTATGTCCCCAAATCCGCCACCCGACCCCCATGACCCCCCCGAGACTATGTCCCCAAACCCGCCTCCCGACCCCTGACCCCCCCGACCCCCCCGAGACTATGCCCCTAAACTTGCCTCCCGACCCCCGACCCCCCCGAACCCCACGAGACTATGTCCCCAAACCTGCCACCCAACCCCCGACCCCCCCGACCATCCCGAGACGATCTCCCCAAACCCGACACCCGACCCCCGACCCCCCTGACCCCCCCGAGAGTATGTCCCCAAACCCGACCCCCAACCCACGACACCCCCAACCCCCCAAGACTATGTCCCCAAACCCACCATCCGACCTCCACGAAGCCCCCGAGACTATGTCCCCAAACCCGCCACCCGACCCCCCCGACCCCCCCGAGACAATATCCCCAAAAGCGACAGCCGACCCCCGACCCCCCCGAGACTATGTCCCCAAACCCGCCACCCCGACCCCCCCCGACACCCCCCAAGACTATGTGCCCAAACCCGCCACCCGACCCCCAACCGCCCTGACCCCCCCCGAGACTATGTCCTCAAACCCGCCACCCGACCCCCGACCCACCCCGAGACTATGTCCCCAAACACGCCACCAGACCCCTGACACCCCCGACACCCCCAAGACTATTTTTCCAAACCGGCCAACCGACCCCCGACCACCCCGACCCCCCCGAGACTCTGTTCCTAAACCTGCCACCCAACCACCGACCCCTCCGACTCCCCCCAAGACTATGTCCCCAAACACACCACCCGACCCCCCTGTCCCCCCCGAGACTATGTCCCTGAACCCGCCACCCGACCACCGACCCCCCCCGACCCTTCCGGGACTATGTCCCCAATCGCGCCACCCGACCCCCGAGCCCCCCCGAGACTATGTCCCCAAACCCGCCACCCGACCCCCGACCCCCCCGAGACTATGTCCCCAAACCCGTCACCTGACACACGACCCCCCCGACCCCCCCCGAGACTATGTCCCCAAACCCGCCACCTGTCTCCCGACCCCCCCGAGACTATGTCCCCAAACCCGCCACCTGTCTCCCGACCCCCCCGAGACTATGTCCCCAAACCCGCAACCCGACCCCTGACCCCCCGAGACTATGTCCCCAAACCTGCCACCCGACCCACGACCCCCCCGACCCCCCCGAGACTATGTCCCCAAACCCCGCCACCGGACCCCCGACCACCCCGAGACTATGTCCCCAAACACACAACCTGACCCCCGACCCACCCGGAGTCTATGTCCCCAAACCTGCCACCCGACCCCCGATGCCCATGAGACTATGTCCCCAAACCCGCCTCCCGACCCCTGACCCCCCCGAGACTATGTCCCTAAACTTGCCTCCCGACCCCCGACCCCCCCCGAACCCCACGGGACTATTTCCCCAAACCCGCCACCCGACCCCCCAACCCCCCCGAGACTATGTCCCCAAACCCGCCACCCATCCCCCAACCGCCCCGGCCCCCCCGAGACTATGTCCTCAAACCCACCACCCGACCCCCGACCCCCCTGAGAATATGTCCCCCAACCCGCCACCCGACGCCCGACCCCCGCCGAGAATATGTTCCCAAACCCGACCCCCGACCCCTGACCCCCCTGAGACTATGTCCCCAAACCCGCCACCCCGATCTGGACCCACCCGACCCCCCCTAGACTTCGTCCCCAAACCAGCCACCCGACCCCGACCCCCCCCGAAACCCCTCGAGACTCTGTCCCCAAACCCGCCACCCGACCACCGACTCCCCCGACCCCCCCGAGACTATGTCCCCAAACCCGCCACCCGACCCCCGACCCCCCCGATGCTATGTCCCCAAACCCGCCACCCGACCCAACCGACCCCCCCGAGACGATGTCCCCAAACCCGCCACCCGACCCCCAACCCCCCCGACCCCCACCGAGCCTATGTCCCCAAACCTGCCACCCAATCCACGACCCCCCCGAGACTATGTCCCTTAACCAGCCACCCGACCACCGACCCCCGAGACCCCCCCCGAGACTATGTCCCCAAACCCGCCTCCCGACCCCCAACCCCCCTGAGACTATATCCCCAAACCAGGCACCTGACCCCCGACCCCCCCGAGACTATGTCCCCAAACCCGCCACCAGACCCCCGACCCCCCTGAGACTATGTCCCCAAACCCGCCACCCGACCCACCCCGAGACTATGTCCCCAAACGCGCCACCAGACCCCCGACACCCCCCGACACCACCAAGACTATTTTCCCAAACCCGCCAACCGACCCCCGTCCACCCCCGAACCCCCCGAGACTCTATTCCTAAACCTGCCACCCGACCACCGACCCCCTCCGACTCCCCCCAAGACTATGTCCCCAAACCCACCACCCGACCCCCCCCGACCCCCACCGAGCCTATGTCCCCAAACCTGCCACCCAATCCACGACCCCCCCCGAGACTATGTCCCTGAACCCGCCACCCAACCACCGACCCCCCCCGACCCCCCCCGAGACTATGTCCCCAAACCCGCCACCTGACCCCCCCCCGACCCTCCCGGGACTATGTCCCCAATCGCGCCACCCGACCCCCGACACCCCCGAGACTATGTCCCCAAACCCGCCACCCGACCCCCGACCCCCCCGCCCCCCCGAGACTATGTCCCCAAACCCGCTACCCCGACCCCCGACCATCCCGAGACTATCTCCTCAAAACCGACACCCGACCCCCGACCCCACTGACCCCCCGGAAATTATGTCCCCAAACCCGCCCCCGACCCACGACCCCCTGACCCCCCCGAGACTTTGTTCCCAAACCGGCCACCCGACCCCCCAACCGCCCCGACCCCCCCCCCGAGACTATATCCCCAAACCCGCCACCCCGACCCCCCCGAGACTATGTCCCCAAACCCGCCACCCGACCCCCGACCCCCCTGTGACTATGTCCCCAAACCCGCCACCCGACCCCCGACACCCCCAGAGACTATGTCCCCAAACCCAACCCCCCGACCCCCCCGAGACTATGTCCCCAAGCATGCCACACGACCCCCCGACCCCCCCCGAGACTATGTTCCCAAACCCACCACCCGACCCCGACCCCCCCGACCCCCCCCGAGACTATGTCCCTGAACCCGCCACCCGACCACCGACCCCCCCCGACCCTTCCGGGACTATGTCCCCAATCGCGCCACCCCGACCCCCCGAGCACCCCCGAGACTATGTCCCCAAACCCGCCACCCGACCCCCGACCCCCCCGAGACTATGTCCCCAAACCCGTCACCTGACACACGACCCCCCGGCCCCCCCCGAGACTATGTCCCCAAACCCGCCACCTGTCTCCCGACCCCCCCGAGACTATGTCCCCAAACCCGCCACTTGTCTCCCGACCCCCCCGAGACTATGTCCCCAAACCTGCAACCCGACCCCCGTCCCCCCTGACCCCCCGAGGCTATGTCCCCAAACCTGCCACCCGACCCACGACCCCCCCCGACCCCCCCGAGACTATGTCCGCAAACCCGCCACCGGACCCCCGACCACCCCGAGACTATGTCCCCAAACACACAACCTGACCCCCGACCCACCCGGAGACTATGTCCCCAAACCTGCCACCCGACCCCCGATGCCCATGAGACTATGTCCCCAAACCCGCCTCCCGACCCCTGACCCCCCCGAGACTATGTCCCTAAACTTGCCTCCTGACCCCCCGACCCCCCCGAACCCCACGGGACTATTTCCCCAAACCCGCCACCCCGACCCCCGACCCCCCCGAGACTATGTCCCCAAACCCGCCACCCGTCCCCCAACCGCCCCGGCCCCCCCCGAGACTATGTCCTCAAACCCACCACCCGACCCCCGACCACCCTGAGAATATGTCCCCAAACCCGCCACCCCGACCCACCCCGA
Organism: Isurus oxyrinchus; assembly: GCA_026770705.1. NCBI lineage: Eukaryota > Metazoa > Chordata > Chondrichthyes > Lamniformes > Lamnidae > Isurus > Isurus oxyrinchus. The sequence goes on from JANJGN010002653.1 coordinate 56,093, forward strand.
GACTATGTCCCCAAACGCGCCACCAGACCCCCGAAACCCCCGACACCACCAAGACTATTTTCCCAAACCCGCCAACCGACCCCGTCCACCCCGAACCCCCCGAGACTCTATTCCTAAACCTGCCACCCGACCACCGACCCCCTCCGACTCCCCCCAAGACTATGTCCCCAAACCCACCACCCGACCCCCCCGACCCCCACCGAGCCTATGTCCCCAAACCTGCCACCCAATCCACGACCCCCCCCGAGACTATGTCCCTGAACCCGCCACCAGACCCCCGACACCCCCGACACCACCAAGACTATTTTCCCAAACCCGCCAACCGACCCCGTCCAACCCGACCCCCCCGAGACTCTATTCCTAAACCTGCCACCCGACCACCGACCCCCTCCGACTCCCCCCAAGACTATGTCCCCAAACCCACCACCCGACCCCCCCCGACCCCCCAGAGACTATGTCCCTGAACCCGCCACCCGACCACCGACCCCCCCCGACCCCCCCCCGAGACTATGTCCCCAAACCCGCCACCTGACCCCCCCCCCGACCCTCCCGGGACTATGTCGCCAATCGCGCCACCCGACCCCCGACACCCCCGAGACTATGTCCCCAAACCCGCCACCCCGACCCCCGACCCCCCCGCCCCCCCCGAGACTATGTTCCCAAACCCACCACCCGACCCCGACCCCCCCGACCCCCCCCGAGACTATGTCCCTGAACCCGCCCCACCCGACCACCGACCCCCCCGACCCTTCCGGGACCAAGTCCCCAAACCCGCCACCCGACCCCCGACCCCCCCGAGACTATGTCCCCAAACCCGTCACCTGACACACGACCCCCCGGCCCCCCCCGAGACTATGTCCCCAAACCCGCCACCTGTCTCTCGACCCCCCCCAAGACTATGTCCCCAAACACACCACCACCGACCCCCCCTGTCCCCCCCCGAGACTATGTCCCCTGAACCCGCCACCCGACCACCGACCCCCCCCGACCCTTCCGGACTATGTCCCCAATCGCGCCACCCCGACCCCCGAGCCCCCCCGAGACTATGTCCCCAAACCCGCCACCCCGACCCCCGACCCCCCCGAGACTATGTCCCCAAACCCGTCACCTGACACACGACCCCCCGACCCCCCCCCCCGAGACTATGTCCCCAAACCCGCCACCTGTCTCCCGACCCCCCCGAGACTATGTCCCCAAACCCGCCACCTGTCTCCCGACCCCCCCGAGACTATGTCCCCAAACCCGCAACCCGACCCCTGACCCCCCCGAGACTATGTCCCCAAACCTGCCACCCGACCCACGACCCCCCCCGACCCCCCCCGAGACTATGTCCCCAAACCCGCCACCGGACCCCCGACCACCCCGAGACTATGTCCCCAAACACACAACCTGACCCCCGACCCACCCGGAGACTATGTCCCCAAACCTGCCACCCCGACCCCCCGATGCCCATGAGACTATGTCCCCAAACCCGCCTCCCGACCCCTGACCCCCCCGAGACTATGTCCCTAAACTTGCCTCCCGACCCCCGACCCCCCCGAACCCCACGGGACTATTTCCCCAAACCCGCCACCCGACCCCCGACCCCCCCGAGACTATGTCCCCCAAACCCCGCCACCCATCCCCCAACCGCCCCCGGCCCCCCCGAGACTATGTCCTCAAACCCACCACCCGACCCCCGACCCCCCTGAGAATATGTCCCCCAACCCGCCACCCGACGCCCGACCCCCGCCGAGAATATGTTCCCAAACCCGACCCCCGACCCCTGACCCCCCTGAGACTATGTCCCCCAAACCCCGCCACCCGATCTGGACCCACCCGACCCCCCCCTAGACTTCGTCCCCAAACCAGCCACCCGACCCCGACCCCCCCGAAACCCCTCGAGACTCTGTCCCCAAACCCGCCACCCGACCACCGACTCCCCCCGACCCCCCCCGAGACTATGTCCCCAAACCCGCCACCCGACCCCCGACCCCCCCGATGCTATGTCCCCAAACCCGCCACCCGACCCAACCGACCCCCCCGAGACGATGTCCCCAAACCCGCCACCCGACCCCCAACCCCCCCCGACCCCCACCGAGCCTATGTCCCCAAACCTGCCACCCAATCCACGACCCCCCCGAGACTATGTCCCTTAACCAGCCACCCGACCACCGACCCCCGAGACCCCCCCCCGAGACTATGTCCCCAAACCCCGCCTCCCGACCCCCAACCCCCCTGAGACTATATCCCCAAACCAGGCACCTGACCCCCGACCCCCCCCGAGACTATGTCCCCAAACCCGCCACCAGACCCCCGACCCCCCTGAGACTATGTCCCCAAACCCGCCACCCCGACCCACCCCGAGACTATGTCCCCAAACGCGCCACCAGACCCCCGACACCCCCGACACCACCAAGACTATTTTCCCAAACCCGCCAACCGACCCCGTCCACCCCGAACCCCCCGAGACTCTATTCCTAAACCTGCCACCCGACCACCCGACCCCCTCCGACTCCCCCCAAGACTATGTCCCCAAACCCACCACCCGACCCCCCCGACCCCCACCGAGCCTATGTCCCCAAACCTGCCACCCAATCCACGACCCCCCCGAGACTATGTCCCTGAACCCGCCACCCAACCACCGACCCCCCCGACCCCCCCCGAGACTATGTCCCCAAACCCGCCCACCTGACCCCCCCCCGACCCTCCCGGGACTATGTCCCCAATCGCGCCACCCGACCCCCGACACCCCCGAGACTATGTCCCCAAACCCGCCACCCGACCCCCGACCCCCCCCGCCCCCCCGAGACTATGTCCCCAAACCCGCTACCCGACCCCCGACCATCCCGAGACTATCTCCTCAAAACCGACACCCGACCCCCCGACCCCACTGACCCCCCGGAAATTATGTCCCCAAACCCGCCCCCGACCCACGACCCCCTGACCCCCCCGAGACTTTGTTCCCAAACCGGCCACCCGACCCCCCAACCGCCCCGACCCCCCCCCCGAGACTATATCCCCAAACCCGCCACCCGACCCCCCCGAGACTATGTCCCCAAACCCGCCACCCGACCCCCCGACCCCCCTGTGACTATGTCCCCAAACCCGCCACCCGACCCCCGACACCCCCAGAGACTATGTCCCCAAACCCAACCCCCGACCCCCCCGAGACTATGTCCCCAAGCATGCCACACGACCCCCCGACCCCCCCCGAGACTATGTTCCCAAACCCACCACCCGACCCCGACCCCCCCCGACCCCCCCCGAGACTATGTCCCTGAACCCGCCACCCGACCACCGACCCCCCCGACCCTTCCGGGACTATGTCCCCAATCGCGCCACCCGACCCCCGAGCACCCCCCGAGACTATGTCCCCAAACCCGCCACCCGACCCCCGACCCCCCCGAGACTATGTCCCCAAACCCGTCACCTGACACACGACCCCCCGGCCCCCCCCGAGACTATGTCCCCAAACCCGCCACCTGTCTCCCGACCCCCCCCGAGACTATGTCCCCAAACCCGCCACTTGTCTCCCCGACCCCCCCGAGACTATGTCCCCAAACCCGCAACCCGACCCCCGTCCCCCCCTGACCCCCCGAGGCTATGTCCCCAAACCTGCCACCCGACCCACGACCCCCCCGACCCCCCCGAGACTATGTCCGCAAACCCGCCACCGGACCCCCGACCACCCCGAGACTATGTCCCCAAACACACAACCTGACCCCCGACCCACCCGGAGACTATGTCCCCAAACCTGCCACCCCGACCCCCGATGCCCATGAGACTATGTCCCCAAACCCGCCTCCCGACCCCTGACCCCCCCGAGACTATGTCCCTAAACTTGCCTCCTGACCCCCGACCCCCCCGAACCCCACGGGACTATTTCCCCAAACCCGCCACCCGACCCCCAACCCCCCGAGACTATGTCCCCAAACCCGCCACCCGTCCCCCCAACCGCCCCGGCCCCCCCGAGACTATGTCCTCAAACCCACCACCCGACCCCCGACCACCCTGAGAATATGTCCCCAAACCCGCCACCCGACCCCCGACCCCCCCCTGAGAATATGTCCCCCAACCCGCCACCCGACGCCCGACCCCCCGCCGAGAATATGTTCCCAAACCCGACCCCCGACCCCTGACCCCCCTGAGACTATGTCCCCAAACCCGCCACCCGATCTGGACCCACCCGACCCCCCTAGACTTCGTCCCCAAACCAGCCACCCGACCCCCGACCCCCCCCGAAACCCCTCGAGACTCTGTCCCCAAGCCCGCCACCCCGACCACCGACTCCCCGACCCCCCCGAGACTATGTCCCCAAACCCGCCACCCCGACCCCCGACCCCCCCGATGCTATGTCCCCAAACCCGCCACCCGACCCCAACCGACCCCCCCCGAGACGATGTCCCCAAACCCGCCACCCGACCCCCAACCCCCCCGACCCCCACCGAGCCTATGTCCCCAAACCTGCCACCCGATCCACGACCCCCCCCGAGACTATGTCCCTTAACCAGCCCGACCACCGACCACCGACCCCCGAGACCCCCCCCCGAGACTATGTCCCCAAACCCGCCTCCCGACCCCCAACCCCCCTGAGACTATATCCCCAAACCAGGCACCTGACCCCCGACCCCCCCCGAGACTATGTCCCCAAACCCGCCACCAGACCCCCGACCCCCCCGACCCCCCTGAGACTATGTCCCCAAACCCGCCACCCGACCCACCCCGAGACTATGTCCCCAAACGCGCCACCAGACCCCCGAAACCCCCCGACACCACCAAGACTATTTTCCCAAACCCGCCAACCGACCCCCGTCCACCCCGAACCCCCCGAGACTCTATTCCTAAACCTGCCACCCGACCACCGACCCCCCTCCGACTCCCCCCAAGACTATGTCCCCCAAACCCACCACCCGACCCCCCCCCGACCCCCACCGAGCCTATGTCCCCAAACCTGCCACCCAATCCACGACCCCCCCGAGACTATGTCCCTGAACCCGCCACCAGACCCCCGACACCCCCCGACACCACCAAGACTATTTTCCCAAACCCGCCAACCGACCCCGTCCAACCCGACCCCCCCGAGACTCTATTCCTAAACCTGCCACCCGACCACCCGACCCCCTCCGACTCCCCCCAAGACTATGTCCCCAAACCCACCACCCGACCCCCCCGACCCCCCAGAGACTATGTCCCTGAACCCGCCACCCCGACCACCGACCCCCCCGACCCCCCCCCGAGACTATGTCCCCAAACCCGCCACCTGACCCCCCCCCCGACCCTCCCGGGACTATGTCGCCAATCGCGCCACCCGACCCCGACCCCCGACACCCCCGAGACTATGTCCCCAAACCCGCCACCCGACCCCCGACCCCCCCCGCCCCCCCCGAGACTATGTTCCCAAACCCACCACCCGACCCCGACCCCCCCCGACCCCCCCCGAGACTATGTCCCTGAACCCGCCACCCCGACCACCCGACCCCCCCGACCCTTCCGGGACCAAGTCCCCAAACCCGCCACCCGACCCCCCGACCCCCCCGAGACTATGTCCCCAAACCCGTCACCTGACACACGACCCCCCCGGCCCCCCCGAGACTATGTCCCCAAACCCGCCACCTGTCCTCTCGACCCCCCTGAGACTATGTCCCCAAACCCGCCACTTGTCTCCCGACCCCCCCGAGACTATGTCCCCAAACCCGCAACCCGACCCCCGTCCCCCCTGACCCCCCGAGGCTATGTCCCCAAACCTGCCACCCGACCCACGACCCCCCCCGACCCCCCCGAGACTATGTCCCCAAACCCGCCACCGGACCCCCCGACCACCCCGAGACTATGTCCCCAAACACACAACCTGACCCCCGACCCACCCGGAGACTATGTCCCCAAACCTGCCACCCGACCCCCGATGCCCATGAGACTATGTCCCCCAAACCCGCCTCCCGACCCCTGACCCCCCCGAGACTATGTCCCTAAACTTGCCTCCTGACCCCCGACCCCCCCGAACCCCACGGGACTATTTCCCCAAACCCGCCACCCGACCCCCGACCCCCCCGAGACTATGTCCCCAAACCCGCCACCCGTCCCCCGACCACCCTGAGAATATGTCCCCAAACCCGCCACCCGACCCCCGACCCCCCCCCTGAGAATATGTCCCCCAACCCGCCACCCGACGCCCGACCCCCCGCCGAGAATATGTTCCCAAACCCGACCCCCGACCCCTGACCCCCCTGAGACTATGTCCCCAAACCCGCCACCCCGATCTGGACCCACCCGACCCCCCCCTAGACTTCGTCCCCAAACCAGCCACCCGACCCCGACCCCCCCCGAAACCCCTCGAGACTCTGTCCCCAAGCCCGCCACCCCGACCACCGACTCCCCCGACCCCCCCGAGACTATGTCCCCAAACCCGCCCCACCCGACCCCCGACCCCCCCGATGCTATGTCCCCAAACCCGCCACCCCGACCCAACCGACCCCCCCGAGACGATGTCCCCAAACCCGCCACCCGACCCCCAACCCCCCCGACCCCCACCGAGCCTATGTCCCCAAACCTGCCACCCGATCCCACGACCCCCCCGAGACTATGTCCCTTAACCAGCCACCCGACCACCGACCCCCGAGACCCCCCCCGAGACTATGTCCCCAAACCCCGCCTCCCGACCCCCAACCCCCCTGAGACTATATCCCCAAACCAGGCACCTGACCCCCGACCCCCCCGAGACTATGTCCCCAAACCCGCCACCAGACCCCCGACCCCACCGACCCCCCTGAGACTATGTCCCCAAACCCCGCCACCCCGACCCACCCCGAGACTATGTCCCCAAACGCGCCACCAGACCCCCGACACCCCCGACACCACCAAGACTATTTTCCCAAACCCGCCAACCGACCCCCCGTCCAACCCGACCCCCCCCGAGACTCTATTCCTAAACCTGCCACCCGACCACCGACCCCCTCCGACTCCCCCCAAGACTATGTCCCCAAACCCACCACCCGACCCCCCCGACCCCCCAGAGACTATGTCCCTGAACCCGCCACCCGACCACCGACCCCCCCGACCCCCCCCGAGACTATGTCCCCAAACCCGCCACCTGACCCCCCCCCCGACCCTCCCGGGACTATGTCGCCAATCGCGCCACCCGACCCCGACACTCCCGAGACTATGTCCCCAAACCCGCCACCCGACCCCCCGACCCCCCCCGCCCCCCCGAGACTATGTCCCCAAACCCGCTACCCGACCCCCGACCATCCCGAGACTATCTCCCCAAAACCGACCCCCGACCCCACTGACCCCCCCGAAATTATGTCCCCAAACCCACCCACGACCCCCTGACCCCCCCGAGACTTTGTTCCCAAACCGGCCACCCGACCCCCCAACCGCCCCGACCCCCCCCGAGACTATATCCCCAAACCCGCCACCCGACCCCCCCCGAGACTATGTCCCCCAAACCCGCCACCCGACCCCCGACCCCCCTGTGACTATGTCCCCAAACCCGCCACCCCGACCCCCGACACCCCCCAGAGACTATGTCCCCAAACCCAACCCCCGACCCCCCCGAGACTATGTCCCCAAGCATGCCACACGACCCCCCGACCCCCCCCCCGAGACTATGTTCCCAAACCCACCACCCGACCCCGACCCCCCGACCCCCCCCCGAGACTATGTCCCTAAACTTGCCTCCCGACCCCCCAACCCCCCCCGAACCCCACG
>JANJGN010002654.1:0-2500 GCA_026770705.1 Isurus oxyrinchus
GCGTTGATTAAGTCCCTGCCCTTTGTACACACCGCCCGTCGCTACTACCGATTGGATGGCTTAGTGAGGTCCTCGGATCGGCCCCGCCGGAGTCGGCGGACGGCCCTGGCGGAGCGCCGAGAAGACGATCAAACTTGACTATCTAGAGGAAGTAAAAGTCGTAACAAGGTTTCCGTAGGTGAACCTGCGGAAGGATCATTATCGGCCGGGGCCCGCCACGCCTTCGCGTGTGACGGCCCGTGTTCCTTTATTTGTCTCTGAGCCAGCGTCGCGGGTGGCCGACCGGAGTTGCTCACGGGGGCGGGCCCCGGAGCCATGGTCACCCACGTCCGGCGCCTCCCACGCGGGTGGGAGGTTCACCCTCCGAACTCGACGAACACGGCGGATAGGCCATGGACGTCAGCAGTGCTCAGTCCTGCCTGGTGCCGAGCGAGTTTGAAGTCCGGTCCTCGCGCTCTTATCTATCGAAGGGGCACTCCGGTGTCCGCCCTGGCGGCACGGCTCGTCTGGCGAGGTGCCGAGCCCTGAGGCGTTGCAGTCCGTCTTGAGAATTGTCGGGACCGGGAAGTTCGGCGGCGTAACGCCCACCCGTGCCTCTCCCCGTCCCACGGCTTGCGCTGCGTTCGTTCAGCCGGCCATGCGGACCGATGACAGTAGACGTTTGAGACAGAGAATTGTGCGGGCGGTGAGCTGGACTCTTGCATTGTTTCGCGTTGCGGTGTCTTCTCAGCCGTCGCACGCTAACGTGCGGTCTTCCCGGGAATCGCCCGTCTCTCTGGTACGCTCTGTTTACTGCCCTCTCCTTCCGCAAGGCGTAGCTGTTCGTGTCTCGCGCGCCTGCCCCTTTCTCTCGGCTTCTGCCTCGACTTATGGGTGCACCGTGCTGGACGCTGCCGCCGCCGCCGGGTGGGTGGCAAGTCCACTACAGAGAGAGAGGGAGCGAGCGAGAGAGAGACCTTCTTCCTACTGCTCGTGTCTCCAGCTGGCGTGGGGGCATTGCTGCGCGACCAAGCCAGCGTCTGGCCCTCACTACAACCGCAGTCGAATTGAAGGGAGCTTCTGCGGGCTTGGGTGTGGGCAGGCGTCACGTCGCCGTGACCTCGGCGAGCGGCCACTGTGAGCTCTGCAGGGACTGAGACGGAGGTGCAGGCCCGGCTCTTTCCCACCGCGGTGTCACTTTGGTCGTCTTCTAAGCACCCTCCCTTCATGTGAAAAGGGTACCTACAACGCCCCCCCTCCGGCTCCCGTGGGCTGGTCGACTTGGGGGCGGCCGGTTTAAAGATATCGCGTGTCTGCTTTGTCGGAAGCGAGATTGAGCGGCGGGTCGGTCGCCTTCAGCGTGCGAGAGAATGTACCTGTCTTCCCGCTTTGCGCCCGCTACGCCTTCCGCCACCCTGCCGGCGGGTGCTGGTGCGTTGGTGTTGGACAGGGGCTGCACTGCGAAGATTGTACCCTACTCAGTGCGCTGCTGGCTTCCTTCTATCTGGCTCTCTCCTCGGCTTCTAGGCAAGTGGAGGCCCTCAGGGTCCTGCCTCTGATGGCCGCGGTGCGTGACGGCATGGCTCCTGCTCCGGCGTTCTCCTCCTTGGCCGCCACGCACGCCTCGCGAGCGCCCTGAAGGGGCTCGATGCCCGCTTGTGAAACCCGATCACCACTTTTCAAGGCGTGCCTGGGCACGCCGGGGCCGCGCCTTCGGATGGGGCTTCCCGGCAGATGTCGGGGAGCGTGGGGTGCGGTCCTTGCACGGCTTCCTCGCGGGAGGATCCGACCGAAACCTCTGTACAACTCTTAGCGGTGGATCACTCGGCTCGTGCGTCGATGAAGAACGCAGCTAGCTGCGAGAATTAATGTGAATTGCAGGACACATTGATCATCGACACTTTGAACGCACTTTGCGGCCCCGGGTTCCTCCCGGGGCTACGCCTGTCTGAGGGTCGCTTGACGATCAATCGCACTCGCCTGCCAGGCGAGAGCGCGGCTGGGGTGTCGCAGAGGGCCAGTCCTCTTTGTCCCCCTAAATGCAGACCCAGAGTTCTCCGCCTTGGAGAGTTTGACCTTTCGGTCTCCGCGGCCTCGGTCTCGGCCTCAGGGCGAACGCACGGCACGTGGAACCGTTAGTGGCCCAGCCGCCTTTTGTTCCCGGCACGGCTGTCATCGGGTTTAATTGCGTATTTGACTGCTTTGATGCCGGGGCTGCTTGCTCCTCCAGGCTCGGGCCAGGGTTGACCCTCTGTCGGTGTCGTTGGAAAGATGCAGCACAGTTGGGCACATTGGGTGCATCGGCCGAAAGTGAAGAGAGAGAGAGAGAGAGACACACAGAGAGAGGCACACGGAGAGAGGTTTGTGGTGCTTTCCATTGTTGTGGTTCGAGCGATAGGTGCCTGTAGTGCTGGTAGACCCAGCTTCAGGTGCGGGCTGTACCGTATGTGGTGATGGTGAGCTTGACGCTGGGGCTGGTCTCGCTTGCCTGTGTTGCTGGCCCGGGCGGTGTGTTGCCTTT
>JANJGN010002654.1:10000-15000 GCA_026770705.1 Isurus oxyrinchus
GTCAAGGACTAAGTACAGAATGAGGACACGGGCAGCCGGTCAGCAGGCAGGGCTGCCGGCCGGTAATTACAGCCTCCCGCCCGGTCATAGGGGTGCAGTTAGCTGCAGAACACACCAGCAGGTCCAAGGACTAAGTACAGAATGAGGACACGGGCAGCCGGTCAGCAGGCAGGGATGCCGGCCTGCCATAGGGGTGCAGTTAGCTGCAGAACACACCAGCAGGTCCAAGGACTAAGGACAGAATGGGGACACGGGCAGTCGGTTAGCAGGCAGGGCTGCCGGCCGGTAATTACAGCCTCCCGCCCGGTCATCGGGGTGCAGTTAGCTGCAGAACACACCAGCAGGTCCAAGGACTAAGGACAGAATGGGGACACGGGCAGCTGGTTAGCAGGCAGGGCTGCCGGCCGGTAATTACAGCCTCCTGCCCGGTCATAGGGGTGCAGTTAGCTGCAGAACACACCAGCAGGTCCACGGACTAAGTACCGAATGGGGACACGGGCAGTCGGTTAGCAGGCAGGGCTGCCGGCCGGTAATTACAGCCTCCCGCCCGGTCATCGGGGTTCAGTTAGCTGCAGAACACACCAGCAGGTCCAGGGACTCAGTATGGAATGGGGACACGGGCAGCCGGTTAGCAGGCTGGGCTGCCGGCCGGTATTTACAGCCTCCCGCCCGGTCATAGGGGTGCAGTTAGCTGCAGAACACACCAGCAGGTCCAGGGACTCAGCACGGAATGGGGACAGGGGCAGCCGGTTAGCAGGCTGGGCTGCCGGCCGGTATTTACAGCCTCCCGCCCGGCCATAGGGGTGCAGTTAGCTGCAGAACACACCAGCATGTCCAAGGACTAAGTACAGAATGGGGACACGGGCAGCCGGTTTGCAGGCAGGGCTGCCGGCCGGTAATTACAGCCTCCCGCCCGGTCATTGGGGTGCAGTTAGCTGCAGAACACACCAGCAGGTCCAGGGACTCAGTACGGAATGGGGACACGGGCAGCCGGTTAGCAGGCTGGGCTGCCGGCCGGTATTTATAGCCTCCCGCCCGGTCATAGGGGTGCAGTTAACTGCAGAACACACCAGCAGGTCCAGGGACTCAGTCCCAAACGGGGAATCGGTTAAGCGGTTACCTGGCAGGGCAGCCGACCAGTAATCATAGCCTCCCGCCCGGCTCGTAGGGGTGCAGTTAGCTGCAGAACACACCAGCAGGTCCAGGGAATGTGTGCAGGACGGGGAAATGCTTAACGGGTTAGCAGGCCGGGCAGCCGGCCGGTAGTTGGAGCCGCCCGCCCGGTCGTACGGGAGCCGTCATCAGCCGGCATCCCGAGCAGCTGAAAAGTCTAAGCGCAGAATGGGGACATGGTGAACCAGTCAGCCAGCGGGCAGGGAAGGGTCGAAACGGCCTGAAATACCGGGCCGGCGGGCCAAGATGGCTGCCGGGGGGCGTATTCAGGGCCCCCACGTGAGGGGCCGGGGCTGGGGGCCGAGCCGGGCAAGCGCGGTTGAGAAACAGCCGAGTCCGAGCAGGGGGAAATCATTAACCGGTGATCCGGTTCGACCCCCCCCCGGTGGCCGAGGCGGGGAGGGTCGACCCGGGAAAGGTTGGGTGTTCGGTGTCCCTCAGGGCGGTCCCGAGCGCGTCCTAAAATAATCCGGGCTCCTGGGCCCTTTTTTGAAAAAGAACCGGTCGGGGAGCGGGTGCAATCCGGAAGGCCTGGCGGGGCTTCGGTGCCTCTTCCTCGGTATGACTACCGGAGGGTCGTCGGCCTGAATGACGGTTGCATTTGCTGGCTGTGGAGGTTGGCGGGCTATCTGCAGAATAGGAGGAGGTGGCAAATCGAGAATGGGTCGACTTCGCCAAGTGCCTTCTCGAGCCTCCAGGTCTGCAGGGACCGACCCAGGCTGCCGCCAAACCGACCGGGAGGCCCCCGCCGTCGGCCATTTTTGGTCATTTTCGGCATTTTTCGCCTCTTTCGGCCGGTCAAGAAAAAGCGGCGGCCTGACACCCGGGCGTGCACGGGGAAGGCTCCCCCTCGCCGGGAGGACCGGAGTTTGCCCCGGAAACCTCCGGAAGCCGGCCGGGAAGGCGGCTTCGGCCCGATGCACCTCCGGCTGCGTCCGAAGGCCGGGGGAAGTGGCCCCTGGGCCCGTGTGAGGGAAATCCGAGCCAAGACGGAAGTCCATGAGGTCGGATCCGAAGCTTCTGCCGGGCCCCCGGTGGAGGCATTCCCGCTAGGCGGGGCGAATCGGCCCGGCCACGGGGCGGGTTGCAATTGTTGGAGGGGGGCTGCCGGAGCTAGATAATGATTTCCCCTCGGTTCTCCCGATGGGGAAACGGCGAAAGGAGGTGTCGCGGGCTTTCGAGGCCTCCTCGGCGGCTGGACTACCGACCGACATCTCGGCTGCATTTGCTGGCTGGGGGGGTTGGCGGGGTATCTGCAGAATGGTAGGAGGTGGCAAGTCGAGAATCGGTCGACAGCTCCGAGTGCCGTCTCGAGCCTCCAGGTCCGCAGGGACCGATCCAGGCTGCCGCCTAACCGACCAGGAGGCCCCGCCGTCGCCATTTTTGTCCATTTTCGGCATTTTTTTACCGTCTTTCGGTCGGTCACGGAAAGCGGCGACCGGAAGCCCGGGCGTGCCCGGGGACGGCTCCCACTGGCCCCGGGGACCGGATTTGCCCCGGTCGGAGCCCCGGAAACGCACCCGAAGCCGGCCGGAGAAGGCGGCTAAGGGCAATGCACCTCGGATTGAATTTGCGCAACGGGGAAAGTGGCCTCGGGGCCCGCGAGGTGTGACGGTGTGCCTTCGGTAAGCTTCTGGAGAAATGGGTAACCATGCACCTCGGACTGAATGTGCAGGACGTGCAACGGGGCCTCCGGGTCCGCGAGATATCGCAGGTTGGCCTCGGTAAGCCTCTGGAGAAATGGCTAACCAATGGACAGTGGCCCTGAGAAATCATTACCATTTGGACTTCGTCTCTGGCAGAGAGGCAAGTGTGGTGCAGAAATCATTAACCATTTGGACTTAGTCTCTGGCAGCGAGGCAAGTGTGGTGCAGAAATCATTAACCATTTGGACTTAGTCTCTGGCAGCGAGGCAAGTGTGGCGGAGAAATCATTAACCGTTTGGACTTCGTCTCTGGCAGCGAGGCAAGTGTGGCGGAGAAATCATTAACCATTTGGACTTAGTCTCTGGCAGAGAGGCAAGTGTGGTGCAGAAATCATTAACCATTTGGACTTCGTCTCTGGCAGCGAGGCAAGTGTGGCGGAGAAATCATTACCGTTTGGACTTAGTCTCTGGCAGAGAGGCAAGTGTGGTGCAGAAATCATTAACCATTTGGACTTCGTCTCTGGCACAGAGGCAAGTGCAGTGGAGAAATCATTAACCATTTGGACTTAGTCTCTGGCAGCGAGGCAAGTGTGGTGCAGAAATCATTAACCATTTGACTTCGTCTCTGGCACAGAGGCAAGTGCAGTGGAGAAATCATTAACCATTTGGACTTCGTCTCTGGCAGAGAGGCAAGTGTGGTGCAGAAATCATTAACCATTTGGACTTCGTCTCTGGCACAGAGGCAAGTGCAGTGGAGAAATCAGTAACCATTTGGACTTAGTCTCTGGCAGCGAGGCAAGTGTGGCGGAGAAATCATTAACCGTTTGGACTTAGTCTCTGGCAGCGAGGCAAGTGTGGCGGAGAAATCATTAACCATTTGGACTTAGTCTGTGGCAGAGGCAAGTTTGGAAGAGAAATCAGTAACTAATAAATAAAATGCACCCCAGATTGCATTCGCCGGCCGTGGAAAGTGTCTCCTGGGCCCGGGAGAACAAAATCCGTGCTCAGACGGAAGCGTATGGCGTCGAATCCGAGGCTCTTGCCCGGCTCGCAGTGGGGGTATTCCCCCTGAGAGTAGCGAATCGGCCCGACGGCTGGGTCGGTTGCAATTTTTGGCATGGTACTCGTCCAGCTCATTAATGATTTCCCTTCGGTTCTCCCGAAGAGGAAACGGCAAAATGGCGCTTTGCGGGCTTTTGAGGCCTCCTGGACGGTAGGGCTACCGCCCCACCTCTCGGGTGCAATTGTTGGCCGGGGGGATTGGCGGGGTACCCGGAGAATTTCGGGGACACGATTTTCAGAACATTTTAAGGCAACGGTCACACTTTAAAAATGCCTAAAAAAGTGCGACTTTGAGGAAGGTCAACTATTTCAAATAGAACACCTTCCAATGACCTCTCGGAAGTCCAAAATGACGATGTAAGTGCAATTTATGCGGGCTTTCCGAGCTATGTTGTCGGTCTGAAAAATCGTCCGGGGCCCAGGCCGGTGGTAACCCTGGTTTCAATAATTTTGTGGCGACATGAACAGATGTATATATGTATATATATCCTAAACAGAAATATTCTCTTAAGTGTCACCTGGCGGTGTCCTTCATGATGAATAAAACACAAAGTCTGTTCATTAGTCCCCTTGGGTTGCCAAAGTGCGTGCCCAGAACCCTGTTGAACGCAGGCGACGCACGCCGGCTGCAGGCTTCCTTCCGTGCGAGCGCCAACCTGTTGCTTCCTTTGAACAAAAATAATCTGAAAGTTTCACCTGGTGGCTGGTGTGACTTAATGATGTAAAAAAGACAAAGTGTCACCCGGCGGTGCACTTTGAAAAGAACAGCAATTCTGTTCACAGGCATACATGGCAGGGTGCCTGAGACCCCATGGGTCGCACGCAGTGTTTGACAAGGCCCGAGTGAACACAGAGTGCGTGCAGAAACATGGAAAAAAGTGTTAGTTGCAAAGGCGACGCGCGCCTGGCCGGCTGCTTCCTTCCGTGCGATCGCCAAAAGGTCGGTTCCGTTTTCTTTGTTTGCGAAAGATCTGGTGTTTGTTGTCCGACGCGGGAGGGCCCTCGGCGGGCCAGCGTCTGCTGGTGTGCAGGCTGAGCGGTTGTCCCTCCCTCTTCTGTGCCCTCCGGGGTCGCAGACGGACATGAGCATGTTCGAGTGGTGGCTGGCGCACCTCTCGAA
>JANJGN010002654.1:25000-30000 GCA_026770705.1 Isurus oxyrinchus
CTCAGGTGAGACTGGTTAATGATTTCCCCCGTCACTTTTCCGCGCGGTTTGGCTCTAATGAGTGGAGGCGGGCTTAATATACGCCTAAGGGGGGCAATCTGGGGAGCGTGGCCGTGCCAGAGCAGCTCTTGGGCGGGGTGGGAATGTGGATTTGGGTCGGTGATGATGGAAGGGCGGGAGTTAACGGGGTTGAATGGCTGGCAAGGGGGTTTCGGGTGCGGTGAGCTGGAAGGGATTGTCAGCTTGTAAGGCATAGGCTTAGCGAGGGCGTGGGAGGTCCGAGCAGCAAGCGGGTGGATGTGGCGGTGTTGGCCGGGCAGAGCGTCGCCATTGCCGGATGGGCAGAGTGGATTGGGGTCGGTGTTGGGTGGAGAGGCTGTTTTGTTAGGGAAGGCTGGGGGCTGGAAGAGGCTTGATGTTGGTGGCGTTGCAAGAGTGTGCCGGCGCGGGAATGGTGGCGAAGGCGGCGGATTGGTAGCCGGGATTGTGAGTGTTGGTGTTGGGGTCGGGGATGGGGTTTGGGTAAGTTTCAGGGGGTTAGGGGTTAGGGTACGGGTTAGGGTTAGGGGTTAGGCTTCGGGTTGCGGCAAATGGTTAACTGGTTACTAGGCAGGGTAGCCGACCGTTAATCCGGCTCTCCGGCCCGCTTATAAGGGTGCACTAAGATGCAGAGCACACCAGCTGGTCCACGTGCGATGTAAAAAGCGGGCAACCAGTTAGCAGACACGGCAGCCGGCAGGTAATTTAAGCCGCCCGCCCGCCCGCCCGGTAGTACGGCTGCATGTAGCTGCAGAGCAGCCAAGCGGCTGCTGAGAGTAAGTACTGAAGGGGAAATGGTTAACCGGTTAGCAGGCAGGGCAGCCGGCCGGTAATCGGAGCCGTCCACGCGGTACTACGGCTGCCGTTAGCTGCAGAACAGCCCAGCCGCTGCTGAGAGTGGGTAATGAAGGGGAAATGGGGAACCAGACAACAGGCAGCGCAGCCGACCGTTAATTACAGCCTCCCGCCGGGTAATACGGGTGCAGTAAACTGCAGAAGACGCCAGCAGGTCCAGGGAATGTGTCCAGGACGTGGAAATGGTGAACCGGTCAGCAGGAAGGTCAGCCGGCCGGTAGTACGGGTGCAGTCAGCAGCCGGCATCCCGAGCAGCTGAAAAGTCTTAAGCGCGGAATGGGGAAATCATTAACCAGTCAGCAAGCGGGCAGGGAAAGGGTGAAACGGCTTAAAATATCGAGGCGGCAAGGAAAAAATGACAACCGGGGGCGGGGCGGATTCACAGTCACCACGTGAGAGGGGCGGTGCCTGGAGGCCGGGCAGGCGGTTGGCCGAAGGCCCGATACTCCGGGTGCTGTCAGCATTTCGCTTGCCGAGCTGCTCAAAAGTCGAGGTGCAGAACGGCGAAATCATTAACCGGCAAGCGGATGCATGGCAGCGGGCAGGGAAGGGTCAAAACGGCCTGAAATACCGGAGCGGCGGGCCAAGATGGCTGCCGGGGGGGCGTATTCAGCGGTCGCACGTGACGGGGCGGTGCCTGGAGGCCGAGCCGCGCAAGCGCGATTTAAAGCGAGCAAAGTCCGAGCAGGAGCGATATCGTTGGCCATTCAGCCGGTTCGAGCCTGGTGGCCGAGGCGGCGAGGGTGGAACCGGGGAAAGGCTGGGTGTTCGGTGTCCGCCCGGGTGGTCCGGAGTTTTATTCGGGTTAGGGTTAGCGGTTAGGCTTAGGGCTGGGGTTAGGGTTGGGGCGTTAGGGTTAGGGGAAGTGTCAGGGGTAGGGTTAGAGTTAGGGGCTTGGCTGGGTGTTCGTGTCGGGGAAGGGGACAAGGCTAGTTTATTTTTGGCTCGGGGTTCGGGTTAGGGTTAGCGGTTAGGCTTAGGGCTGGGGTTAGGTTTGCGGCAAATGGTTTACCGGTTAGCAGGCAGGGTAGCCGGCCATTATTCAGGGCTTTCGGCATGGTAGTAAAGGTGCGCTGAGCTGCAGAACACAGCCGCTGGTCCACGGGATATGTACGGCACAGGGGAACCTGTGAACCAGTTAGCAGACAAGGCAGCCGACCGGTAATTATAGCCTCCCGCCGGGTAATAGAGGCGCAGTCAGCTGCAGAACACACCAGCAGGTCCACGGACTAAGTACAGAATGAGGACACGGGCAGCCGGTCAGCAGGCAGGGCTGCCGGCCGGTAATTACAGCCTCCCGCCCGGTCATAGGGGTGCAGTTAGCTGCAGAACACACCAGCAGGTCCAAGGACTAAGTACAGAATGAGGACACGGGCAGCCGGTCAGCAGGCAGGGATGCCGGCCTGCCATAGGGGTGCAGTTAGCTGCAGAACACACCAGCAGGTCCAAGGACTAAGGACAGAATGGGGACACGGGCAGCCAGTTAGCAGGCAGGGCTGCCGGCCGGTAATTACAGCCTCCCGCCCGGTCATAGGGGTGCAGTTAACTGCAGAACACACCAGCAGGTCCAGGGACTCAGTACCAAACGGGGAATCGGTTAAGCGGTTACCTGGCAGGGCAGCCGACCAGTAATCATAGCCTCCCGCCCGGTCGTAGGGGTGCAGTTAGCTGCAGAACACACCAGCAGGTCCAGGGAATGTGTGCAGGACGGGGAAATGCTTAACGGGTTAGCAGGCCGGGCAGCCGGCCGGTAGTTGGAGCCGCCCGCCCGGTCGTACGGGAGCCGTCATCAGCCGGCATCCCGAGCAGCTGAAAAGTCTAAGCGCAGAATGGGGACATGGTGAACCAGTCAGCCAGCGGGCAGGGAAGGGTCGAAACGGCCTGAAATACCGGGCCGGCGGGCCAAGATGGCTGCCGGGGGGCGTATTCAGGGCCCCCACGTGAGGGGCCGGGGCTGGGGGCCGAGCCGGGCAAGCGCGGTTGAGAAACAGCCGAGTCCGAGCAGGGGGAAATCATTAACCGGTGATCCGGTTCGACCCCCCCCCCGGTGGCCGAGGCGGGGAGGGTCGACCCGGGGAAAGGTTGGGTGTTCGGTGTCCCTCAGGGCGGTCCCGAGCGCGTCCTAAAATAATCCGGGCTCCTGGGCCCTTTTTTGAAAAAGAACCGGTCGGGGAGCGGGTGCAATCCGGAAGGCCTGGCGGGGCTTCGGTGCCTCTTCCTCGGTATGACTACCGGAGGGTCGTCGGCCTGAATGACGGTTGCATTTGCTGGCTGTGGAGGTTGGCGGGCTATCTGCAGAATAGGAGGAGGTGGCAAATCGAGAATGGGTCGACTTCGCCAAGTGCCTTCTCGAGCCTCCAGGTCTGCAGGGACCGACCCAGGCTGCCGCCAAACCGACCGGGAGGCCCCGCCGTCGGCCATTTTTGGTCATTTTCGGCATTTTTCGCCTCTTTCGGCCGGTCAAGAAAAGCGGCGGCCTGACACCCGGGCGTGCACGGGGAAGGCTCCCCCTCGCCGGGAGGACCGGAGTTTGCCCCGGAAACCTCCGGAAGCCGGCCGGGAAGGCGGCTTCGGCCCGATGCACCTCCGGCTGCGTCCGAAGGCCGGGGGAAGTGGCCCCTGGGCCCGTGTGAGGGAAATCCGTGCCAAGACGGAAGTCCATGAGGTCGGATCCGAAGCTTCTGCCGGGCCCCCCGGTGGAGGCATTCCCGCTAGGCGGGGCGAATCGGCCCGGCCACGGGGCGGGTTGCAATTGTTGGAGGGGGGCTGCCGGAGCTAGATAATGATTTCCCCTCGGTTCTCCCGATGGGGAAACGGCGAAAGGAGGTGTCGCGGGCTTTCGAGGCCTCCTCGGCGGCTGGACTACCGACCGACATCTCGGCTGCATTTGCTGGCTGGGGGGGTTGGCGGGGTATCTGCAGAATGGTAGGAGGTGGCAAGTCGAGAATCGGTCGACAGCTCCGAGTGCCGTCTCGAGCCTCCAGGTCCGCAGGGACCGATCCAGGCTGCCGCCTAACCGACCAGGAGGCCCCGCCGTCGGCCATTTTTGTCCATTTTCGGCATTTTTTACCGTCTTTCGGTCGGTCACGGAAAGCGGCGACCGGAAGCCCGGGCGTGCCCGGGGACGGCTCCCACTGGCCCCGGGGACCGGATTTGCCCCGGTCGGAGCCCCGGAAACGCACCCGAAGCCGGCCGGAGAAGGCGGCTAAGGGCAATGCACCTCGGATTGAATTTGCGCAACGGGGAAAGTGGCCTCGGGGCCCGCGAGGTGTGACGGTGTGCCTTCGGTAAGCTTCTGGAGAAATGGGTAACCAATGCACCTCGGACTGAATGTGCAGGACGTGCAACGGGGCCTCCGGGTCCGCGAGATATCGCAGGTTGGCCTCGGTAAGCCTCTGGAGAAATGGCTAACCAATGGGACAGTGGCCCTGAGAAATCATTAACCATTTGGACTTCGTCTCTGGCAGAGAGGCAAGTGTGGTGCAGAAATCATTAACCATTTGGACTTCGTCTCTGGCACAGAGGCAAGTGCAGTGGAGAAATCATTAACCATTTGGACTTAGTCTCTGGCAGCGAGGCAAGTGTGGTGCAGAAATCATTAACCATTTGGACTTCGTCTCTGGCAGCGAGGCAAGTGTGGCGGAGAAATCATTAACCGTTTGGACTTCGTCTCTGGCAGAGAGGCAAGTGTGGTGCAGAAATCATTAACCATTTGGACTTAGTCTCTGGCAGCGAGGCAAGTGTGGTGCAGAAATCATTAACCATTTGGACTTCGTCTCTGGCAGCGAGGCAAGTGTGGCGGAGAAATCATTAACCGTTTGGACTTCGTCTCTGGCAGAGAGGCAAGTGTGGTGCAGAAATCATTAACCATTTGGACTTAGTCTCTGGCAGCGAGGCAAGTGTGGTGCAGAAATCATTAACCATTTGGACTTCGTCTCTGGCAGCGAGGCAAGTGTGGCGGAGAAATCATTAACCGTTTGGACTTCGTCTCTGGCAGAGAGGCAAGTGTGGTGCAGAAATCATTAACCATTTGGACTTAGTCTCTGGCAGCGAGGCAAGTGTGGCGGAGAAATCATTAACCGTTTGGACTTAGTCTCTGGCAGAGA
>JANJGN010002654.1:47500-52500 GCA_026770705.1 Isurus oxyrinchus
CGTCCACGCGGTACTACGGCTGCCGTTAGCTGCAGAACAGCCCAGCCGCTGCTGAGAGTGGGTAATGAAGGGGAAATGGGGAACCAGACAACAGGCAGCGCAGCCGACCGTTAATTACAGCCTCCCGCCGGGTAATACGGGTGCAGTAAACTGCAGAAGACGCCAGCAGGTCCAGGGAATGTGTCCAGGACGTGGAAATGGTGAACCGGTCAGCAGGAAGGTCAGCCGGCCGGTAGTACGGGTGCAGTCAGCAGCCGGCATCCCGAGCAGCTGAAAAGTCTTAAGCGCGGAATGGGGAAATCATTAACCAGTCAGCAAGCGGGCAGGGAAAGGGTGAAACGGCTTAAAATATCGAGGCGGCAAGGAAAAAATGACAACCGGGGGCGGGGCGGATTCACAGTCACCACGTGAGAGGGGCGGTGCCTGGAGGCCGGGCAGGCGGTTGGCCGAAGGCCCGATACTCCGGGTGCTGTCAGCATTTCGCTTGCCGAGCTGCTCAAAAGTCGAGGTGCAGAACGGCGAAATCATTAACCGGCAAGCGGATGCATGGCAGCGGGCAGGGAAGGGTCAAAACGGCCTGAAATACCGGAGCGGCGGGCCAAGATGGCTGCCGGGGGGGCGTATTCAGCGGTCGCACGTGACGGGGCGGTGCCTGGAGGCCGAGCCGCGCAAGCGCGATTTAAAGCGAGCAAAGTCCGAGCAGGAGCGATATCGTTGGCCATTCAGCCGGTTCGAGCCTGGTGGCCGAGGCGGCGAGGGTGGAACCGGGGAAAGGCTGGGTGTTCGGTGTCCGCCCGGGTGGTCCGGAGTTTTATTCGGGTTAGGGTTAGCGGTTAGGCTTAGGGCTGGGGTTAGGGTTGGGGCGTTAGGGTTAGGGGAAGTGTCAGGGGTAGGGTTAGAGTTAGGGGCTTGGCTGGGTGTTCGTGTCGGGGAAGGGGACAAGGCTAGTTTATTTTTGGCTCGGGGTTCGGGTTAGGGTTAGCGGTTAGGCTTAGGGCTGGGGTTAGGTTTGCGGCAAATGGTTTACCGGTTAGCAGGCAGGGTAGCCGGCCATTATTCAGGGCTTTCGGCATGGTAGTAAAGGTGCGCTGAGCTGCAGAACACAGCCGCTGGTCCACGGGATATGTACGGCACAGGGGAACCTGTGAACCAGTTAGCAGACAAGGCAGCCGACCGGTAATTATAGCCTCCCGCCGGGTAATAGAGGCGCAGTCAGCTGCAGAACACACCAGCAGGTCCACGGACTAAGTACAGAATGAGGACACGGGCAGCCGGTCAGCAGGCAGGGCTGCCGGCCGGTAATTACAGCCTCCCGCCCGGTCATAGGGGTGCAGTTAGCTGCAGAACACACCAGCAGGTCCAAGGACTAAGTACAGAATGAGGACACGGGCAGCCGGTCAGCAGGCAGGGATGCCGGCCTGCCATAGGGGTGCAGTTAGCTGCAGAACACACCAGCAGGTCCAAGGACTAAGGACAGAATGGGGACACGGGCAGCCAGTTAGCAGGCAGGGCTGCCGGCCGGTAATTACAGCCTCCCGCCCGGTCATAGGGGTGCAGTTAACTGCAGAACACACCAGCAGGTCCAGGGACTCAGTACCAAACGGGGAATCGGTTAAGCGGTTACCTGGCAGGGCAGCCGACCAGTAATCATAGCCTCCCGCCCGGTCGTAGGGGTGCAGTTAGCTGCAGAACACACCAGCAGGTCCAGGGAATGTGTGCAGGACGGGGAAATGCTTAACGGGTTAGCAGGCCGGGCAGCCGGCCGGTAGTTGGAGCCGCCCGCCCGGTCGTACGGGAGCCGTCATCAGCCGGCATCCCGAGCAGCTGAAAAGTCTAAGCGCAGAATGGGGACATGGTGAACCAGTCAGCCAGCGGGCAGGGAAGGGTCGAAACGGCCTGAAATACCGGGCCGGCGGGCCAAGATGGCTGCCGGGGGGCGTATTCAGGGCCCCCACGTGAGGGGCCGGGGCTGGGGGCCGAGCCGGGCAAGCGCGGTTGAGAAACAGCCGAGTCCGAGCAGGGGGAAATCATTAACCGGTGATCCGGTTCGACCCCCCCCCCGGTGGCCGAGGCGGGGAGGGTCGACCCGGGGAAAGGTTGGGTGTTCGGTGTCCCTCAGGGCGGTCCCGAGCGCGTCCTAAAATAATCCGGGCTCCTGGGCCCTTTTTTGAAAAAGAACCGGTCGGGGAGCGGGTGCAATCCGGAAGGCCTGGCGGGGCTTCGGTGCCTCTTCCTCGGTATGACTACCGGAGGGTCGTCGGCCTGAATGACGGTTGCATTTGCTGGCTGTGGAGGTTGGCGGGCTATCTGCAGAATAGGAGGAGGTGGCAAATCGAGAATGGGTCGACTTCGCCAAGTGCCTTCTCGAGCCTCCAGGTCTGCAGGGACCGACCCAGGCTGCCGCCAAACCGACCGGGAGGCCCCGCCGTCGGCCATTTTTGGTCATTTTCGGCATTTTTCGCCTCTTTCGGCCGGTCAAGAAAAGCGGCGGCCTGACACCCGGGCGTGCACGGGGAAGGCTCCCCCTCGCCGGGAGGACCGGAGTTTGCCCCGGAAACCTCCGGAAGCCGGCCGGGAAGGCGGCTTCGGCCCGATGCACCTCCGGCTGCGTCCGAAGGCCGGGGGAAGTGGCCCCTGGGCCCGTGTGAGGGAAATCCGTGCCAAGACGGAAGTCCATGAGGTCGGATCCGAAGCTTCTGCCGGGCCCCCCGGTGGAGGCATTCCCGCTAGGCGGGGCGAATCGGCCCGGCCACGGGGCGGGTTGCAATTGTTGGAGGGGGGCTGCCGGAGCTAGATAATGATTTCCCCTCGGTTCTCCCGATGGGGAAACGGCGAAAGGAGGTGTCGCGGGCTTTCGAGGCCTCCTCGGCGGCTGGACTACCGACCGACATCTCGGCTGCATTTGCTGGCTGGGGGGGTTGGCGGGGTATCTGCAGAATGGTAGGAGGTGGCAAGTCGAGAATCGGTCGACAGCTCCGAGTGCCGTCTCGAGCCTCCAGGTCCGCAGGGACCGATCCAGGCTGCCGCCTAACCGACCAGGAGGCCCCGCCGTCGGCCATTTTTGTCCATTTTCGGCATTTTTTACCGTCTTTCGGTCGGTCACGGAAAGCGGCGACCGGAAGCCCGGGCGTGCCCGGGGACGGCTCCCACTGGCCCCGGGGACCGGATTTGCCCCGGTCGGAGCCCCGGAAACGCACCCGAAGCCGGCCGGAGAAGGCGGCTAAGGGCAATGCACCTCGGATTGAATTTGCGCAACGGGGAAAGTGGCCTCGGGGCCCGCGAGGTGTGACGGTGTGCCTTCGGTAAGCTTCTGGAGAAATGGGTAACCAATGCACCTCGGACTGAATGTGCAGGACGTGCAACGGGGCCTCCGGGTCCGCGAGATATCGCAGGTTGGCCTCGGTAAGCCTCTGGAGAAATGGCTAACCAATGGGACAGTGGCCCTGAGAAATCATTAACCATTTGGACTTCGTCTCTGGCAGAGAGGCAAGTGTGGTGCAGAAATCATTAACCATTTGGACTTCGTCTCTGGCACAGAGGCAAGTGCAGTGGAGAAATCATTAACCATTTGGACTTAGTCTCTGGCAGCGAGGCAAGTGTGGTGCAGAAATCATTAACCATTTGGACTTCGTCTCTGGCAGCGAGGCAAGTGTGGCGGAGAAATCATTAACCGTTTGGACTTCGTCTCTGGCAGAGAGGCAAGTGTGGTGCAGAAATCATTAACCATTTGGACTTAGTCTCTGGCAGCGAGGCAAGTGTGGCGGAGAAATCATTAACCGTTTGGACTTAGTCTCTGGCAGAGAGGCAAGTGTGGTGCAGAAATCATTAACCATTTGGACTTCGTCTCTGGCACAGAGGCAAGTGCAGTGGAGAAATCATTAACCATTTGGACTTAGTCTCTGGCAGCGAGGCAAGTGTGGTGCAGAAATCATTAACCATTTGGACTTCGTCTCTGGCAGCGAGGCAAGTGTGGCGGAGAAATCATTAACCGTTTGGACTTCGTCTCTGGCAGAGAGGCAAGTGTGGTGCAGAAATCATTAACCATTTGGACTTAGTCTCTGGCAGCGAGGCAAGTGTGGCGGAGAAATCATTAACCGTTTGGACTTAGTCTCTGGCAGAGAGGCAAGTGTGGTGCAGAAATCATTAACCATTTGGACTTCGTCTCTGGCACAGAGGCAAGTGCAGTGGAGAAATCATTAACCATTTGGACTTAGTCTCTGGCAGCGAGGCAAGTGTGGTGCAGAAATCATTAACCATTTGGACTTCGTCTCTGGCACAGAGGCAAGTGCAGTGGAGAAATCATTAACCATTTGGACTTAGTCTCTGGCAGCGAGGCAAGTGTGGCGGAGAAATCATTAACCGTTTGGACTTCGTCTCTGGCAGAGAGGCAAGTGTGGTGCAGAAATCATTAACCATTTGGACTTAGTCTCTGGCAGCGAGGCAAGTGTGGCGGAGAAATCATTAACCGTTTGGACTTAGTCTCTGGCAGAGAGGCAAGTGTGGTGCAGAAATCATTAACCATTTGGACTTCGTCTCTGGCACAGAGGCAAGTGCAGTGGAGAAATCATTAACCATTTGGACTTAGTCTCTGGCAGCGAGGCAAGTGTGGCGGAGAAATCATTAACCATTTGGACTTCGTCTCTGGCAGAGAGGCAAGTGTGGCGGAGAAATCATTAACCGTTTGGACTTAGTCTCTGGCAGCGAGGCAAGTGTGGCGGAGAAATCATTAACCATTTGGACTTAGTCTGTGGCAGAGGCAAGTTTGGAAGAGAAATCAGTAACTAATAAATAAAATGCACCCCAGATTGCATTCGCCGGCCGTGGAAAGTGTCTCCTGGGCCCGGGAGAACAAAATCCGTGCTCAGACGGAAGCGTATGGCGTCGAATCCGAGGCTCTTGCCCGGCTCGCAGTGGGGGTATTCCCCCTGAGAGTAGCGAATCGGCCCGACGGCTGGGTCGGTTGCAATTTTTGGCATGGTACTCGTCCAGCTCATTAATGA
>JANJGN010002655.1:0-63553 GCA_026770705.1 Isurus oxyrinchus
GCAAACAGAGGCAAACAGAGGCAAACAGAGGCAAACAGAGGCAAACAGAGGCAAACAGAGGCAAACAGAGTTAGACAGAGGCTAACAGACTTAAGTGGAGTTAAAAAGAGGTAAACAGAGGCAAACAGAGTGAAACAGAGACAAACAGAGTGAAACAGAGGCAAACAGAGTGAAACAGAGGCAAACAGAGTGAAACAGAGGCAAACAGAGTGAAACAGAGGCAAACAGAGTGAAACAGAGGCAAACAGACTGAAACAGAGGCAAACAGACTGAAACAGAGGCAAACAGACTGAAACAGAGGCAAACAGACTGAAACAGAGGCAAACAGACTGAAACAGAGGCAAACAGACTGAAACAGAAGCAAACAGACTGAAACAGAGGCAAACAGACATAAACAGAGGCAAACAGACTTAAACAGACTTAAACAGAGGCAAACAGACTTAAACAGAGGCAAACAGAATTAAACAGAGGCAAACAGAATTAAACAGAGGCAAACAGACTTAAACAGAGGCAAACAGACTTAAACAGAGGCAAACAGACTTAAACAGAGGCAAACAGACTTAAACAGAGGCAAACAGACTTAAACAGAGGCAAACAGACTTAAACAGAGGCAAACAGACTTAAACAGAGGCAAACAGACTTAAACAGAGGCAAACAGACTTAAACAGAGGCAAACAGACTTAAACAGAGGCAAACAGACTTAAACAGAGGCAAACGGACTTAAACAGAGGCAAACGGACTTAAACAGAGGCAAACAGAGGCAAACAGACTTAAACAGAGGCAAACCACTCACCGACACCTACCTTAAACAGAGGCAAACAGAATTAAACAGAGGCAAACAGAATTAAACAGAGGCAAACAGACTTAAACAGAGGCAAACAGACTTAAACAGAGGCAAACAGACTTAAACAGAGGCAAACAGACTTAAACAGAGGCAAACAGACTTAAACAGAGGCAAACAGACTTAAACAGAGGCAAACAGACTTAAACAGAGGCAAACAGACTTAAACAGAGGCAAACAGACTTAAACAGAGGCAAACAGACTTAAACAGAGGCAAACGGACTTAAACAGAGGCAAACGGACTTAAACAGAGGCAAACAGAGGCAAACAGACTTAAACAGAGGCAAAAAGACTTAAACAGAGGCAAACAGACTGAAACAGTGGCAAACAGACTGAAACAGAGGCAAACAGACTGAAACAGAGGCAAACAGACTGAAACAGAGGCAAACAGACTTAACCAGAGGCAAACAGACTTAAACTGAGGCAAACAGTCTTAAACAGATGCAAACAGACTTAAACAGAGGCAAACAGACTTAAACAGAGGCAAACAGATTTAAACAGAGGCAAACAGACTTAAACAGAGGCAAACGGACTTAAACAGAGGCAAACAGACTTAAACAGAGGCAAACAGACTTAAAGAGAGGCAAAATGACTTAAACAGAGGCAAAATGACTTAAACAGAGGCAAACAGACTTAAACAGAGGGAAACAGAGTTCAACAGAGGCAAACAGACTTAAACAGAGGCAAACAGACTTAAACAGAGGCAAACAGAGGCAAACAGAGGCAAACAGAGGCAAACAGAGGCAAACAGAGGCAAACAGAGGCAAACAGAGGCAAACAGAGGCAAACAGAGGCAAACAGAGGCAAAAAGAGTTAGACAGAATTAAACAGAGGCAAACAGACTTAAATAGAGTTAAAAAGAGGCAAACAGTGTTGAAGAGAGGCAAACAGAGTGAAAGACAAGCAAACAGAGTGAAACAGAGGCAAACAGACATAAACAGAGTGAAACTGATGCAAACAGAGTTAAACAAACTTAAACTGAGGCAAACAGAGGCAAACAGATTTCAACAGACTTAAACAGAGGCAAACAGACTTAAACAGAGGCAAACAGACTTAAACAGAGGCAAACAGAATTAAACAGAGGCAAACAGACTTAAACAGAGGCAAACAGACTTAAACAGAGGCAAACAGAGGCAAACAGAGGCAAACAGAGGCAAACAGAAGCAAACAGAGGCAAACAGAGGCAAACAGAGGCAAACAGAGGCAAACAGATGCAAACAGAGGCAAACAGAGGCAAACAGAGTGAAACAGAGGCAAACAGACTGAAACAGAGGCAAACAGACTGAAACAGAGGCAAACAGACTTAAACAGAGGCAAACAGACTTAAACAGAGGCAAACAGACTTAAACAGAGGCAAACAGACTTAAACAGAGGCAAACAGACTTAAACAGAGGCAAACAGATGCAAACAGAGGCAAACAGAGGCAAACAGAGGCAAACAGACGCAAACAGAGGCAAACAGAGTTCAACAGAGGCAAACAGAGTTCAACAGAGGCAAACAGAGTTCAACAGAGGCAAATAGAGTTCAACAGAGGCAAACAGAGTTCAACAGAGGCAAACAGAGTTCAACAGAGGCAAACAGAGTTCAACAGAGGCAAACAGAGTTCAACAGAGGCAAACGGAGTTCAACAGATGCAAACAGACTTAAACAGAGGCAAACAGACTTAAACGGACGCAAACAGACTTAAACAGAGGTAAACAGACTTAAACAGAGGCAAACAGAGGCAAACAGAGGCAAACAGAGGCAAACAGAGGCAAACAGAGGCAAACAGAGGCAAACAGAGGCAAACAGAGGCAAACAGAGGCAAACAGAGGCAAACAGAGGCAAACAGAGGCAAACACACTTTAACAGAGGCAAACAGACTTAAATAGAGGCAAACAGACTTAAACAGAAGCAAACAGACTTAAACAGAGGCAAACAGATTTCAACAGATGCAAACAGACGTAAACATAGGCAAACAGACTTAAACAAACTTAAACAGAGGCAAACAGAGGCAAACAGAGGCAAACAGAGGCAAACAGAGGCAAACAGAGGCAAACAGAGTTAGACAGAGGCTAACAGACTTAAGTGGAGTTAAAAAGAGGTAAACAGAGGCAAACAGAGTGAAACAGAGACAAACAGAGTGAAACAGAGGCAAACAGAGTGAAACAGAGGCAAACAGAGTGAAACAGAGGCAAACAGAGTGAAACAGAGGCAAACAGACTGAAACAGAGGCAAACAGACTGAAACAGAGGCAAACAGACTGAAACAGAGGCAAACAGACTGAAACAGAGGCAAACAGACTGAAACAGAGGCAAACAGACTGAAACAGAGGCAAACAGACTGAAACAGAGGCAAACAGACTGAAACAGAGGCAAACAGACTGAAACAGAAGCAAACAGACTGAAACAGAGGCAAACAGACATAAACAGAGGCAAACAGACTTAAACAGACTTAAACAGAGGCAAACAGACTTAAACAGAGGCAAACAGAATTAAACAGAGGCAAACAGAATTAAACAGAGGCAAACAGACTTAAACAGAGGCAAACAGACTTAAACAGAGGCAAACAGACTTAAACAGAGGCAAACAGACTTAAACAGAGGCAAACAGACTTAAACAGAGGCAAACAGACTTAAACAGAGGCAAACAGACTTAAACAGAGGCAAACAGACTTAAACAGAGGCAAACAGACTTAAACAGAGGCAAGCAGACTTAAACAGAGGCAAACAGACTTAAACAGAGGCAAACGGACTTAAACAGAGGCAAACGGACTTAAACAGAGGCAAACAGAGGCAAACAGACTTAAACAGAGGCAAAAAGACTTAAACAGAGGCAAACAGACTGAAACAGTGGCAAACAGACTGAAACAGAGGCAAACAGACTGAAACAGAGGCAAACAGACTGAAACAGAGGCAAACAGACTTAACCAGAGGCAAACAGACTTAAACTGAGGCAAACAGTCTTAAACAGATGCAAACAGACTTAAACAGAGGCAAACAGACTTAAACAGAGGCAAACAGATTTAAACAGAGGCAAACAGACTTAAACAGAGGCAAACGGACTTAAACAGAGGCAAACAGAGGCAACAGAGGCAAACAGACTTAAACAGAGGCAAACAGACTGAAACAGAGGCAAACAGACTTAAACAGAGGCAAACAGACTTAAACAGAGGCAAACGGACTTAAACAGAGGCAAACAGAGGCAAACAGAGGCAAACAGAGGCAAACAGAGGCAAACAGACTTAAACAGAGGCA
The DNA here is from genome assembly GCA_026770705.1 of Isurus oxyrinchus. Lineage (NCBI taxonomy): Eukaryota > Metazoa > Chordata > Chondrichthyes > Lamniformes > Lamnidae > Isurus > Isurus oxyrinchus. The sequence continues at coordinate 4,077 of JANJGN010002655.1, forward strand.
AACAGACTGAAACAGAGGCAAACAGACTGAAACAGAGGCAAACAGACTGAAACAGAGGCAAACAGACTGAAACAGAGGCAAACAGACTGAAACAGAGGCAAACAGACTGAAACAGAGGCAAACAGACTTAAACAGAGGCAAACAGACTGAAACAGAGGCAAACAGTCTTAAACAGATGCAAACAGACTGAAACAGAGGCAAACAGACTTAAACAGAGGCAAACAGACTTAAACAGAGGCAAACAGAATTAAACAGATGCAAACAGAATTAAACGGACGCAAACAGAGGCAAACAGAGGCAACCAGACTTAAAAAGAGGCAAACAGATTTAATCAGACTTAAACAGAGGCAAACAGAGTTAAACAGACTTAAACAGAGTTGAACAGAGGCAAACAGAGTTAAACAGACTGAATCCGAAGCAAACAGAGAGAAACAGAGATAAACAGAGTAAAACAGAGTAAAACAGAGTAAAACAGAGTAAAACAGAGTAAAACAGACTTAAACAGACTTAAACAGACTTAAACAGACTTAAACCGAGGCAAACAGACTTAAATCGAGGGAAACAGACTTAAACAGAGGCAAACAGACTTTAACAGAGGCAAACAGACTTTAACAGAGGCAAACAGATTTAAACAGAGGCAAACAGACTTAAACAGAGGCAAACAGTGGCAAACAGTGGCAAACAGAGGCAATCAGGCTGAAACAGAGGCAAACAGAGGCAAACAGAGGCAAACAGACTTAAACAGAGGCAAACAGAGGCAAACAGAGTGAAACAGAGGCAAACAGACTTAAACAGAGGCAAACAGAGTGAAACAGAGGCAAAAAGAGTGAAACAGAGGCAAGCAGAGTGAAACAAAGGCAAACAGACTTAAACAGGGGCAAACAGACTTAAACAGGAGCAAACAGACTTAAACAGGGGCAAACAGACTTAAACAGGGGCAAACAGACTTAAACAGGGGCAAACAGACTTAAACAGGGGCAAACAGAGTGAAACAGAGGCAAACAGACTTAAACAGAGGCAAACAGACTTAAACAGAGGCAAACAGACTTAAACAGAGGCAAACAGACTTAAACAGAGGCAAACAGACTTAAACAGAGGCAAACAGTGTTCAACAGAGGCAAACAGATTTAAACAGAGGCAAACAATGTTCAACAGAGGCAAACAATGTTCAACAGAGGCAAACAGTGCTAAACAGAGGCAAACAGTGCTAAACAGAGGCAAACAGTGCTAAACAGAGGCAAACAGTGTTAAACAGAGGCAAGCAGTGTTAGACAGAGGCAAACATTTTTAAACAAAGGCAAACAGAGGTAAACAGTGTTAAACAGAGGCAAACAGTGTTAAACAGTGTAAACCACTGTTAAGCAGAGGCAAAGAGAGGCAAACCGAGGAAAACAGTGGCAAACAGAGGCAAATAGACTTAAATAGACTTAAACAGAGGCAAACAGAGGCAAAAAGACTTAAACAGATGCAAAAAGACTTAAATAGACTTAAACAGACTTAAAAAGAGGCAAACAGACTTAAACTGAGGCAAACAGACTTAAACCGAGGCAAACAGACTTACACCGAGGCAAACAGACTTAAACCGAGGGAAACAGACTTAAACAGAGGCAAACAGACTTAAACAGAGGCAAACAGACTTTAACAGAGGCAAACAGAGTTCAACAGAGGCAAACAGACTTAAAGAGAGGCAAACAGACTTAAACAGAGGCAAACTGACTCAAACAGACTTAAACAGACTTAAACAGAGGCAAACAGAGGCAAACAGAGGCAAACAGAGGCAAACAGAGGCAAACAGAGGCAAACAGAGGCAAACAGAGGCAAACAGAGGCAAACAGAGGCAAACAGAGGCAAACAGAGTTAGACAGACTTAAACAGAGGCAAACAGACTTAAATAGAGTTAAAAAGAGGCAAACAGAGTTGAAGAGAGGCAAACAGAGTGAAAGAGAAGCAAACAGAGTGAAACAGAGGCAAACAGACATAAACAGAGGCAAACAGAGTTAAACAAACTTAAACTGAGGCAAACAGAGGCAAACAGATTTAAACAGACTTAAACAGAGGCAAACAGACTTAAACAGAGGCAAACAGACTTAAACAGAGGCAAACAGACTTAAACAGAGGCAAACAGACTTAAACTGAGGCAAACAGAATTAAACAGAGGCAAACAGACTTAAACAGAGGCAAACAGACTTAAACAGAGGCAAACAGACTTAAACAGAGGCAAACAGTGGCAAACAGTGGCAAACAGAGGCAAACAGAGGCAAACAGAGGCAAACAGAGGCAAACAGAGGCAAACAGACTTAAACAAATGGCATACAGAGGCAAACAGAGTGAAACAGAGGCAAACAGACTTAAACAGAGGCAAACAGAGTGAAACAGAGGCAAACAGAGTAAAACAGAGGCAAGCAGAGTGAAACAGAGGCAAACAGACTTAAACAGGGGCAAACAGACTTAAACAGGAGCAAACAGACTTAAACAGGGGCAAACAGACTTAAACAGGGGCAAACCGACTTAAACAGGGGCAAACAGACTTAAACAGGGGCAAACAGAGTGAAACAGAGGCAAACAGACTTAAACAGAGGCAAACAGACTTAAACAGAGGCAAACAGACTTAAACAGAGGCAAACAGACTTAAACAGAGGCAAACAGACTTAAACAGAGGCAAACAGACTTAAACAGAGGCAAACAGAGTTCAACAGAGGGAAACAGATTTAAACAGAGGCAAACAATGTTCAACAGAGGCAAACAATGTTCAACAGAGGCAAACAGTGCTAAACAGAGGCAAACAGTGCTAAACAGAGGCAAACAGTGCTAAACAGAGGCAAACAGTGTTAAACAGAGGCAAGCAGTGTTAGACAGAGGCAAACAGTGTTAAACAAAGGCAAACAGAGGTAAACAGTGTTAAACAGAGGCAAACAGTGTTAAACAGTGTAAACCACTGTTAAGCAGAGGCAAACAGAGGCAAACAAAGGAAAAAAGTGGCAAACAGAGGCAAACAGACTTAAATAGACTTAAACAGAGGCAAACAGAGGCAAAAAGACTTAAACAGATGCAGAAAGACTTAAATAGACTTAAACAGACTTAAACAGAGGCAAACAGACTGAAACAGAGGCAAACAGACTGAAACAGAGGCAAACAGACTGAAACAGAGGCAAACAGACTGAAACAGAGGCAAACAGACTGAAACAGAGGCAAACAGACTGAAACAGAGGCAAACAGACTGAAACAGAGGCAAACAGACTTAAACAGACTTAAACAGAGGCAAACAGACTTAAACAGAGGCAAACAGAATTAAACAGAGGCAAACAGAATTAAACAGAGGCAAACAGACTTAAACAGAGGCAAACAGACTTAAACAGAGGCAAACAGACTTAAACAGAGGCAAACAGACTTAAACAGAGGCAAACAGACTTAAACAGAGGCAAACAGACTTAAACAGAGGCAAACAGACTTAAACAGAGGCAAACAGACTTAAACAGAGGCAAGCAGACTTAAACAGAGGCAAACAGACTTAAACAGAGGCAAACGGACTTAAACAGAGGCAAACGGACTTAAACAGAGGCAAACAGAGGCAAACAGACTTAAACAGAGGCAAAAAGACTTAAACAGAGGCAAACAGACTGAAACAGTGGCAAACAGACTGAAACAGAGGCAAACAGACTGAAACAGAGGCAAACAGACTTAACCAGAGGCAAACAGACTTAACCAGAGGCAAACAGACTTAAACTGAGGCAAACAGTCTTAAACAGATGCAAACAGACTTAAACAGAGGCAAACAGACTTAAACAGAGGCAAACAGACTTAAACAGAGGCAAACAGACTTAAACAGAGGCAAACGGACTTAAACAGAGGCAAACGGACTTAAACAGAGGCAAACAGAGGCAAACAGAGGCAAACAGACTTAAACAGAGGCAAACAGACTGAAACAGAGGCAAACAGACTTAAACAGAGGCAAACAGACTTAAACAGAGGCAAACGGACTTAAACAGAGGCAAACAGAGGCAAACAGAGGCAAACAGGGGCAAACAGACTTAAACAGAGGCAAACAGACTGAAACAGAGGCAAACAGACTGAAACAGAGGCAAACAGACTGAAACAGAGGCAAACAGACTGAAACAGAGGCAAACAGACTTAAACAGAGGCAAACAGACTGAAACAGAGGCAAACAGTCTTAAACAGATGCAAACAGACTGAAACAGAGGCAAACAGACTTAAACAGAGGCAAACAGAATTAAACAGACGCAAACAGAATTAAACGGACGCAAACAGAGGCAAACAGAGGCAACCAGACTTAAAAAGAGGCAAACAGATTTAATCAGACTTAAACAGAGGCAAACAGAGTTAAACAGACTTAAACAGAGTTGAACAGAGGCAAACAGAGTTAAACAGACTGAATCCGAAGCAAACAGAGAGAAACAGAGATAAACAGAGTAAAACAGAGTAAAACAGAGTAAAACAGAGTAAAACAGACTTAAACAGACTTAAACAGACTTAAACAGACTTAAACAGACTTAAACAGACTTAAACAGACTTAAACAGACTTAAACCGAGGCAAACAGACTTAAACCGAGGGAAACAGACTTAAACAGAGGCAAACAGACTTTAACAGAGGCAAACAGATTTAAACAGAGGCAAACAGACTTAAACAGAGGCAAACAGTGGCATACAGTGGCAAACAGAGGCAATCAGGCTGAAACAGAGGCAAACAGAGGCAAACAGAGGCAAACAGACTTAAACAGAGGCAAACAGAGGCAAACAGAGTGAAACAGAGGCAAACAGACTTAAACAGAGGCAAACAGAGTGAAACAGAGGCAAAAAGAGTGAAACAGAGGCAAGCAGAGTGAAACAAAGGCAAACAGACTTAAACAGGGGCAAACAGACTTAAACAGGAGCAAACAGACTTAAACAGGGGCAAACAGAGTGAAACAGAGGCAAACAGACTTAAACAGAGGCAAACAGACTTAAACAGAGGCAAACAGACTTAAACAGAGGCAAACAGACTTAAACAGAGGCAAACAGAGTTCAACAGAGGCAAACAGATTTAAACAGAGGCAAACAATGTTCAACAGAGGCAAACAATGTTCAACAGAGGCAAACAGTGCTAAACAGAGGCAAACAGTGCTAAACAGAGGCAAACAGTGCTAAACAGAGGCAAACAGTGCTAAACAGAGGCAAACAGTGTTAAACAGAGGCAAGCAGTGTTAGACAGAGGCAAACATTTTTAAACAAAGGCAAACAGAGGTAAACAGTGTTAAACAGAGGCAAACAGTGTTAAACAGTGTAAACCACTGTTAAGCAGAGGCAAAGAGAGGCAAACAGAGGAAAACAGTGGCAAACAGAGGCAAATAGACTTAAACAGATGCAAAAAGACTTAAATAGACTTAAACAGACTTAAACAGAGGCAAACAGACTTAAACTGAGGCAAACAGACTTAAACCGAGGCAAACAGACTTACACCGAGGCAAACAGAATTAAACTGAGGGAAACAGACTTAAACAGAGGCAAACAGACTTAAACAGAGGCAAACAGACTTTAACAGAGGCAAACAGAGTTCAACAGAGGCAAACAGACTTAAACAGAGGCAAACAGACTTAAACAGAGGCAAACAGAGTTCAACAGAGGCAAACAGATTTAAACAGAGGCAAACAATGTTCAACAGAGGCAAACAATGTTCAACAGAGGCAAACAGTGCTAAACAGGGGCAAACAGTGCTAAACAGAGGCAAACAGTGCTAAACAGAGGCAAACAGTGTTAAACAGAGGCAAGCAGTGTTAGACAGAGGCAAGCAGTGTTAGACAGAGGCAAGCAGTGTTAGACAGAGGCAAACAGAGGTAAACAGTGTTAAACAGAGGCAAACAGTGTTAAACAGTGTAAACCACTGTTAAGCAGAGGCAAAGAGAGGCAAACAGAGGAAAACAGTGGCAAACAGAGGCAAATAGACTTAAACAGATGCAAAAAGACTTAAATAGACTTAAACAGACTTAAACAGAGGCAAACAGACTTAAACTGAGGCAAACAGACTTAAACCGAGGCAAACAGACTTACACCGAGGCAAACAGACTTAAACCGAGGGAAACAGACTTAAACAGAGGCAAACAGACTTAAACAGAGGCAAGCAGACTTTAACAGAGGCAAACAGAGTTCAACAGAGGCAAACAGACTTAAAGAGAGGCAAACAGACTTAAACAGAGGCAAACTGACTCAAACAGACTTAAACAGAGGCAAACAGAGGCAAACAGAGGCAAACAGAGGCAAACAGAGGCAAACAGAGGCAAACAGAGGCAAAAAGAGTTAGCCAGACTGAAACAGAGGCAAACAGACTTGAATAGAGTTAAAAAGAAGCAAACAGAGGCAAACAGAGTTGAAGAGAGGCAAACAGACTGAAACAGAGGCAAACAGACTGAAACAGTGGCAAACAGACTGAATCAGAGGCAAACAGACTGAAACAGAGGCAAACAGACATAAACAGAGGCAAACAGACTTAAACAGACTTAAACAGAGGCAAACAGACTTAAACAGAGGCAAACAGACTTAAACAGAGGCAAACAGACTTAAACAGAGGCAAACAGACTTAAACAGACGCAAACAGAGGCAAACAGACGCAAACAGAGGCAAACAGAGGCAAACAGAGGCAAACAGAGGCAAACAGAGGCAAACAGAGGCAAACAGAGACAAACAGAGGCAAACAGAGGCAAACAGAGGCAAACAGAGGCATACAGAAGCAAACAGACTTAAACAGAGGCAAACAGAGTTCAACAGAGGCAAACAGACTTAAACAGAGGCAAACAGAGTTCAACAGAGGCAAACAGACTTAAAGAGAGGCAAACAGACTTAAACAGACTTAAACAGACTTAAACAGAGGCAAACAGAGGCAAACAGAGGCAAACAGAGGCAAACAGAGGCAAACAGAGGCAAACAGAGGCAAACAGAGGCAAACAGAGTTAGACAGACTTAAACAGAGGCAAACAGACTTAAATAGAGTTAAAAAGAGGCAAACAGAGTTGAAGAGAGGCAAACAGAGTGAAAGAGAAGCAAACAGAGTGAAACAGAGGCAAACAGACATAAACAGAGGCAAACAGAGTTAAACAAACTTAAACTGAGGCAAACAGAGGCAAACAGATTTAAACAGACTTAAACAGAGGCAAACAGACTTAAACAGAGGCAAACAGACTTAAACAGAGGCAAACAGACTTAAACAGAGGCAAACAGACTTAAACAGAGGCAAACAGACTTAAACAGAGGCAAACAGACTTAAAGAGAGGCAAACAGTGGCAAACAGTGGCAAACAGAGGCAAACAGAGGCAAACAGAGGCAAACAGAGGCAAACAGAGGCAAACAGAGGCAAACAGAGGCAAACAGACTTAAACAAATGGCATACAGAGGCAAACAGAGTGAAACAGAGGCTAACAGACTTAAACAGAGGCAAACAGAGTGAAACAGAGGCAAACAGAGTAAAACAGAGGCAAGCAGAGTGAAACAGAGGCAAACAGACTTAAACAGGGGCAAACAGACTTAAACAGGAGCAAACAGACTTAAACAGGGGCAAACAGACTTAAACAGGGGCAAACAGACTTAAACAGGGGCAAACAGACTTAAACAGGGGCAAACAGAGTGAAACAGAGGCAAACAGACTTAAACAGAGGCAAACAGACTTAAACAGAGGCAAACAGACTTAAACAGAGGCAAACAGACTTAAACAGAGGCAAACAGACTTAAACAGAGGCAAACAGAGTTCAACAGAGGCAAACAGACTTAAACAGAGGCAAACAGACTTAAACAGAGGCAAACAGAGTTCAACAGAGGCAAACAGATTTAAACAGAGGCAAACAATGTTCAACAGAGGCAAACAATGTTCAACAGAGGCAAACAGTGCTAAACAGGGGCAAACAGTGCTAAACAGAGGCAAACAGTGCTAAACAGAGGCAAACAGTGTTAAACAGAGGCAAGCAGTGTTAGACAGAGGCAAGCAGTGTTAGACAGAGGCAAGCAGTGTTAGACAGAGGCAAACAGAGGTAAACAGTGTTAAACAGAGGCAAACAGTGTTAAACAGTGTAAACCACTGTTAAGCAGAGGCAAAGAGAGGCAAACAGAGGAAAACAGTGGCAAACAGAGGCAAATAGACTTAAACAGATGCAAAAAGACTTAAATAGACTTAAACAGACTTAAACAGAGGCAAACAGACTTAAACTGAGGCAAACAGACTTAAACCGAGGCAAACAGACTTACACCGAGGCAAACAGACTTAAACCGAGGGAAACAGACTTAAACAGAGGCAAACAGACTTAAACAGAGGCAAGCAGACTTTAACAGAGGCAAACAGAGTTCAACAGAGGCAAACAGACTTAAAGAGAGGCAAACAGACTTAAACAGAGGCAAACTGACTCAAACAGACTTAAACAGAGGCAAACAGAGGCAAACAGAGGCAAACAGAGGCAAACAGAGGCAAACAGAGGCAAACAGAGGCAAAAAGAGTTAGCCAGACTGAAACAGAGGCAAACAGACTTGAATAGAGTTAAAAAGAAGCAAACAGAGGCAAACAGAGTTGAAGAGAGGCAAACAGACTGAAACAGAGGCAAACAGACTGAAACAGTGGCAAACAGACTGAATCAGAGGCAAACAGACTGAAACAGAGGCAAACAGACATAAACAGAGGCAAACAGACTTAAACAGACTTAAACAGAGGCAAACAGACTTAAACAGAGGCAAACAGACTTAAACAGAGGCAAACAGACTTAAACAGAGGCAAACAGACTTAAACAGACGCAAACAGAGGCAAACAGACGCAAACAGAGGCAAACAGAGGCAAACAGAGGCAAACAGAGGCAAACAGAGGCAAACAGAGGCAAACAGAGACAAACAGAGGCAAACAGAGGCAAACAGAGGCAAACAGAGGCATACAGAAGCAAACAGACTTAAACAGAGGCAAACAGAGTTCAACAGAGGCAAACAGACTTAAACAGAGGCAAACAGAGTTCAACAGAGGCAAACAGACTTAAAGAGAGGCAAACAGACTTAAACAGACTTAAACAGACTTAAACAGAGGCAAACAGAGGCAAACAGAGGCAAACAGAGGCAAACAGAGGCAAACAGAGGCAAACAGAGGCAAACAGAGGCAAACAGAGTTAGACAGACTTAAACAGAGGCAAACAGACTTAAATAGAGTTAAAAAGAGGCAAACAGAGTTGAAGAGAGGCAAACAGAGTGAAAGAGAAGCAAACAGAGTGAAACAGAGGCAAACAGACATAAACAGAGGCAAACAGAGTTAAACAAACTTAAACTGAGGCAAACAGAGGCAAACAGATTTAAACAGACTTAAACAGAGGCAAACAGACTTAAACAGAGGCAAACAGACTTAAACAGAGGCAAACAGACTTAAACAGAGGCAAACAGACTTAAACAGAGGCAAACAGACTTAAACAGAGGCAAACAGACTTAAAGAGAGGCAAACAGTGGCAAACAGTGGCAAACAGAGGCAAACAGAGGCAAACAGAGGCAAACAGAGGCAAACAGAGGCAAACAGAGGCAAACAGAGGCAAACAGACTTAAACAAATGGCATACAGAGGCAAACAGAGTGAAACAGAGGCTAACAGACTTAAACAGAGGCAAACAGAGTGAAACAGAGGCAAACAGAGTAAAACAGAGGCAAGCAGAGTGAAACAGAGGCAAACAGACTTAAACAGGGGCAAACAGACTTAAACAGGAGCAAACAGACTTAAACAGGGGCAAACAGACTTAAACAGGGGCAAACAGACTTAAACAGGGGCAAACAGACTTAAACAGGGGCAAACAGAGTGAAACAGAGGCAAACAGACTTAAACAGAGGCAAACAGACTTAAACAGAGGCAAACAGACTTAAACAGAGGCAAACAGACTTAAACAGAGGCAAACAGACTTAAACAGAGGCAAACAGAGTTCAACAGAGGGAAACAGATTTAAACAGAGGCAAACAATGTTCAACAGAGGCAAACAATGTTCAACAGAGGCAAACAGTGCTAAACAGAGGCAAACAGTGCTAAACAGAGGCAAACAGTGCTAAACAGAGGCAAACAGTGTTAAACAGAGGCAAGCAGTGTTAGACAGAGGCAAACAGTGTTAAACAAAGGCAAACAGAGGTAAACAGTGTTAAACAGAGGCAAACAGTGTTAAACAGTGTAAACCACTGTTAAGCAGAGGCAAACAGAGGCAAACAAAGGAAAAAAGTGGCAAACAGAGGCAAACAGACTTAAATAGACTTAAACAGAGGCAAACAGAGGCAAAAAGACTTAAACAGATGCAAAAAGACTTAAATAGACTTAAACAGACTTAAACAGAGGCAAACAGACTTAAACTGAGGCAAACAGACTTAAACCGAGGCAAACAGACTTAAACCGAGGCAAACAGACTTACACCGAGGCAAACAGACTTACACCGAGGGAAACAGACTTAAACAGAGGCAAACAGACTTAAACAGAGGCAAACAGACTTTAACAGAGGCAAACAGAGTTCAACAGAGGCAAACAGACTTAAACAGAGGCAAACTGACTCAAACAGACTTAAACAGAGGCAAACAGAGGCAAACAGAGGCAAACAGAGTTAGACAGACTGAAACAGAGGCAAACAGACTGAATAGAGTTAAAAGAAGCAAACAGAGTTGAAGAGAGGCAAACAGAGTGAAACAGAGGCAAACAGACTGAAACAGAGGCAAACAGACTGAATCAGAGGCAAACAGACTGAAACAGAGGCAAACAGACATAAACAGAGGCAAACAGACTTAAACAGACTTAAACAGAGGCAAACAGACTTAAACAGAGGCAAACAGACTTAAACAGAGGCAAACAGACTTAAACAGAGGCAAACAGACTTAAACAGAGGCAAACAGACTTAAACAGACGCAAACAGAGGCAAACAGACGCAAACAGAGGCAAACAGAGGCAAACAGAGGCAAACAGAGGCATACAGAGGCAAACAGAGGCAAACAGAGGCAAACAGAGGCAAACAGAGGCAAACAGAGGCAAACAGAGGCATACAGAGGCAAACAGACTTAAACAGAGGCAAACAGACTTAAACCGAGGCAAACAGACGTAAACAGAGGCAAACAGACTGAAACAGAGGCAAACAGACTTAAACAGAGGCAAACAGACTTAAACAGAGGCAAACAGAGTTCAACAGAGGCAAACAGACTTAAACAGAGGCAAACAGAGTTCAACAGAGGCAAACAGACTTAAAGAGAGGCAAACTGACTTAAACAGACTTAAACAGAGGCAAACAGAGGCAAACAGAGGCAAACAGAGGCAAAAAGAAGCAAACAGAGGCAAACAGAGGCAAACAGAGGCAAACAGAGGCAAACAGAGGCAAACAGACTTAAACAGAGGCAAACAGACTTACATAGAGTTAAAAAGAGGCAAACAGAGGCAAACAGAGTTGAAGAGAGGCAAACAGAGTGAAAGAGAAGCAAACAGAGTGAAACAGAGGCAAACAGACATAAACAGAGGCAAACAGAGGCAAACAGAGTTAAACAAACTTAAACTGAGGCAAACTGACTCAAACAGACTTAAACAGAGGCAAACAGAGGCAAACAGAGGCAAACAGAGGCAAACAGAGGCAAACAGAGTTAGACAGACTGAAACAGAGGCAAACAGACTTGAATAGAGTTAAAAAGAAGCAAACAGAGGCAAACAGAGTTGAAGAGAGGCAAACAGAGTGAAACAGAGGCAAACAGACTGAAACAGAGGCAAACAGACTGAATCAGAGGCAAACAGACTGAATCAGAGGCAAACAGACATAAACAGAGGCAAACAGACTTAAACAGACTTAAACAGAGGCAAACAGACTTAAACAGAGGCAAACAGACTTAAACAGAGGCAAACAGACTTAAACAGACGCAAACAGAGGCAAACAGACGCAAGCAGAGGCAAACAGAGGCAAACAGAGGCATACAGAGGCAAACAGAGGCATACAGAGGCAAACAGAGGCAAACAGAGGCAAACAGAGGCAAACAGAGGCAAACAGAGGCATACAGAGGCAAACAGACTTAAACAGAGGCAAACAGACTTAAACCGAGGCAAACAGACTGAAACAGAGGCAAACAGACTGAAACAGAGGCAAACAGACTTAAACAGAGGCAAACAGACTTAAACAGAGGCAAACAGACTTAAACAGAGGCAAACAGAGTTCAACAGAGGCAAACAGACTTAAACAGAGGCAAACAGAGTTCAACAGAGGCAAACAGACTTAAAGAGAGGCAAACTGACTTAAACAGACTTAAACAGAGGCAGACAGAGGCAAACAGAGGCAAACAGAGGCAAAAAGAGGCAAACAGAAGCAAACAGATGCAAACAGAGGCAAACAGAGGCAAACAGAGGCAAACAGACTTAAACAGAGGCAAACAGACTTAAATAGAGTTAAAAAGAGGCAAACAGAGGCAAACAGAGTTGAAGAGAGGCAAACAGAGTGAAAGAGAAGCAAACAGAGTGAAACAGAGGCAAACAGACATAAACAGAGGCAAACAGAGGCAAACAGAGTTAAACAAACTTAAACTGAGGCAAACAGAGGCAAACAGATTTAAACAGACTTAAACAGAGGCAAACAGACTTAAACAGAGGCAAACAGACTTAAACAGAGGCAAACAGACTTAAACAGAGGCAAACAGACTTAAACAGAGGCAAACAGACTTAAACAGAGGCAAACAGACTTAAACAGAGGCAAACAGACTTAAACAGAGTCAAACAGACTTAAACAGAGGCAAACAGACTTAAACAGAGTGAAACAGAGGCAAACAGAGTGAAACAGAGGCAAACAGACTGAAACAGAGGCAAACAGACTGAAACAGAGGCAAACAGACTGAAACAGAGGCAAACAGACTGAAACAGAGGCAAACAGACTGAAACAGAGGCAAACAGACATAAACAGAGGCAAACAGACTTAAACAGACTTAAACAGAGGCAAACAGAATTAAACAGAGGCAAACAGACTTAAACAGAGGCAAACAGACTTAAACAGAGGCAAACAGACTTAAACAGAGGCAAACAGACTTAAACAGAGGCAAACAGACTTAAACAGAGGCAAAAAGACTTAAACAGAGGCAAGCAGACTTAAACAGTGGCAAACAGACTTAAACAGAGGCAAACAGACTTAAACAGAGGCAAACGGACTTAAACAGAGGCAAACAGAGGCAAACAGACTTAAACAGAGGCAAACAGACTTAGACAGAGGCAAACAGACTGAAACAGTGGCAAACAGACTGAAACAGAGGCAAACAGACTGAAACAGAGGCAAACAGACTGAAACAGAGGCAAACAGAGTTAACCAGAGGCAAACAGACTTAAACAGAGGCAAACAGTCTTAAACAGATGCAAACAGACTTAAACAGAGGCAAACAGACTTAAACAGAGGCAAACAGACTTAAACAGAGGCAAACAGACTCAAACAGAGGCAAACAGACTTAAACAGAGGCAAACGGACTTAAACAGAGGCAAACAGAGGCAAACAGAGGCAAACAGACTTCAACAGAGGCAAACAGACTGAAACAGAGGCAAACAGACTGAAACAGAGGCAAACAGATTGAAACAGAGGCAAACAGACTCAAACAGAGGCAAACAGACTTAAACAGAGGCAAACGGAGGCAAACAGAGGCAAACAGACTTAAACAGAGGCTAACAGACTTAAACAGAGGCAAACAGACTTAAACAGAGGCAAACAGACTTAAACAGAGGCAAACAGACTTAAACAGAGGCAAACAGACTTAAACAGAGGCAAACAGACTTAAACAGAGGCAAACAGACTTAAACAGAGGCAAAATTCTTAAACAGAGGCAAGCAAACTTAAACAGAGGCAAACAGATTTAAACAGAAGCAAACAGACTTAAACAGAGGCAAACGGACTTAAACAGAGGCAAACGGACTTAAACAGAGGCAAACAGAGGCAAACAGACTTAAACAGAGGCAAACAGACTGAAACAGAGGCAAACAGACTGAAACAGTGGCAAACAGACTGAAACAGAGGCAAACAGACTGAAACAGAGGCAAACAGACTGAAACAGAGGCAAACAGACTTAACCAGAGGCAAACAGACTTAAACAGAGGCAAACAGTCTTAAACAGATGCAAACAGACTTAAACAGAGGCAAAGAGACTTAAACAGAGGCAAAAAGACTTAAACAGAGGCAAACAGAATTAAACGGACGCAAACAGAATTAAACGGACGCAAACAGAGGCAATCAGAGGCAAACAGGGGCAAACAGAGGCAAACAGAGGCAAACAGACTTAAAAAGAGGCAAACAGATTTAATCAGACTTTAACAGAGGCAAACAGAGTTAAACAGACTTAAACAGAGTTGAACAGAGGCAAACAGAGTTACACAGACTTAATCCGAAGCAAACAGAGATAAACAGAGATAAACAGAGTAAAACAGAGTAAAACAGAGTAAAACAGAGTAAAACATTCTTAAACAGACTTAAACAGACTTAAACAGACTTAAACACACTTAAACAGACTTAAACACACTTAAACAGACTTAAACACACTTAAACAGAGGCAAACACACTTAAACAAAGGCAAACACACTTAAACAGAGGCAAACACACTTAAACAGAGGCAAACAGACTTAAACAGAGGCAAACAGAGTTCTACAGAGGCAAACAGATTTAAACAGAGGCAAACAGACTAAAACAGAGGCAAACAGTGGCAAACAGAGGCAAACATAGGCAACCAGAGGCAAACAGAGGCAAACAGAGGCAAACAGAGGCAAACAGAGGCAAACAGAGGCAAACAGAGGCAAACAGAGGCAAACAGAGGCAAACAGACTTAAACAAAGGCAAACAGAGTGAAACAGAGGCAAACAGACTTAAACAGAGGCAAACAGACTTAAACAGAGGCAAACAGACTTAAACAGAGGCAAACAGACTTAAACAGAGGCAAACAGACTTAAACAGAGGCAAACAGAGTTCAACAGAGGCAAACAGATTTAAACGGAGGCAAACAATATTCAACAGAGGCAAACAATGTTCATCAGAGGCAAACAATGTTACACAGAGGCAAACAGTGCTAAACAGAGGCAAACAGTGCTAAACAGAGGCAAACAGTGCTAAACAGAGGCAAACAGTGTTAAACAGAGGCAAGCAGTTTTAGACAGAGGCAAACACTGTTAAACAAAGGCAAACAGAGGTAAACAGTGTTAAACAGAGGCAAACAGTGTTAAACAGTGTAAACCAATGTTAAGCAGAGGCAAACAGAGGCAAACAGAGGAAAACAGTGGCAAACAGAGGCAAACAGACTTAAATAGACTTAAACAGAGGCAAACAGAGGCAAACAGACTTAAACAGATGCAAAAGACTTAAATAGACTTAAACAGACTTAAACAGAGGCAAACAGACTTAAACTGAGGCAAACAGACTTAAACCGAGGCAAACAGACTTAAACAGAGGCAAACAGACTTAAACAGAGGCAGCAGACTTTAACAGAGGCAAACAGAGTTCAACAGAGGCAAACAGACTTAAACTGAGGCAAACAGACTTAAACAGAGGCAAACAGACTTAAACAGAGGCAAACAGACTTAAACAGAGGCAAACAGACTTAAACAGAGGCAAACAGACTTGAATAGAGTTAAACAGAGGCAAACAGAGGCAAACAGAGTTGAAGAGAGGCAAACAGAGTGAAAGAGAAGCAAACAGAGTGAAACAGAGGCAAACAGACATAAACAGAGGCAAACAGACATAAACAGATTTAAAAAGACTTAAACAGAGGCAAACAGACTTAAACAGAGGCAAACAGACTTAAACAGAGGCAAACAGACTTAAACAGGGGCAAATAGACTTAAACAGAGGCAAACAGACTTAAACAGAGGCAGACAGACTGAAACAGAGGCTAACAGACTGAAACAGATGCAAACAGACTGAAACAGAGGCAAACAGACTGAAACAGAGGCAAACAGACTTAAACAGAGGCAAACAGACTTAAACAGAGGCAAACAGAGGCAAACAGAGTGAAACAGAGTGAAACAGAGGCAAACAGAGTGAAACAGAGTGAAACAGAGTGAAACAGAAGCAAACAGACTGAAACAGAAGCAAACAGACTGAAACAGAGGCAAACAGACTGAAACAGAGGCAAACAGACTGAAACAGAGGCAAACAGACTGAAACAGAGGCAAACAGACTGAAACAGAGGCAAACAGACTGAAACAGAGGCAAAGAGACTGAAACAGAGGCAAACAGACATAAACAGAGGCAAACAGACTTAAACAGATTTAAACAGAGGCAAACAGACTTAAACAGAGGCAAACAGACTTAAACAGAGGGAAACAGACTTAAACAGAGGCAAACAGACTGAAACAGAGGCAAACAGACTGAAACAGAGGCAAACAGAGTTAGACAGAGGCAATCAGAGTCAAACAGAGTTAAACAGAGGCAAACAGACTTAAGCAGAGGCAAACAGGGTTAAACAGACTTAAACAGAGGCAAACAGAGTTAAACAGAGTGAAATGGAGCTAAATAAACGCCAACAGAGGTAAACAGTGTTCAGCCGAGGCAAATAGTATTTACCAGAGGCAAACAAAGTTAAACAGTGTTAAACAGAGGCCAACACTGTTAAACAGAGGCAAACAGTGTTAAACAGAGGCAAACAGAGTGAAACAGATTTAAACAGAGGCAAAAAGAGTTAAACAGAGGCAAACAAAGCTAAACAGATTTAAACAGAGGCAAAAAGAGTGAAGCAGAGGCAAACAGAGTGAAACAGAGGCAAACAGAGTGAAACAGAGGCAAACAGAGTGAAACAGAGGCAAACAGACTTAAACAGAGGCAAACAGACTTAAACAGAGGCAAACAGACTTAAACAGAGGCAAACAGACTTGAATAGAGTTAAACAGAGGCAAACAGAGGCAAACAGAGTTGAAGAGAGGCAAACAGAGTGAAAGAGAAGCAAACAGAGTGAAACAGAGGCAAACAGACATAAACAGAGGCAAACAGACATAAACAGATTTAAAAAGACTTAAACAGAGGCAAACAGACTTAAACAGAGGCAAACAGACTTAAACAGAGGCAAACCAGACTTAAACAGGGGCAAATAGACTTAAACAGAGGCAAACAGACTTAAACAGAGGCAGACAGACTGAAACAGAGGCTAACAGACTGAAACAGATGCAAACAGACTGAAACAGAGGCAAACAGACATAAACAGAGGCAAACAGACTTAAACAGACTTAAACAGAGGCAAACAGAATTAAACAGAGGCAAACAGACTTAAACAGAGGCAAACAGACTTAAACAGAGGCAAACAGACTTAAACAGAGGCAAACAGACTTAAACAGAGGCAAACAGACTTAAACAGAGGCAAAAAGACTTAAACAGAGGCAAGCAGACTTAAACAGTGGCAAACAGACTTAAACAGAGGCAAACAGACTTAAACAGAGGCAAACGGACTTAAACAGAGGCAAACAGAGGCAAACAGACTTAAACAGAGGCAAACAGACTTAGACAGAGGCAAACAGACTGAAACAGTGGCAAACAGACTGAAACAGAGGCAAACAGACTGAAACAGAGGCAAACAGACTGAAACAGAGGCAAACAGAGTTAACCAGAGGCAAACAGACTTAAACAGAGGCAAACAGTCTTAAACAGATGCAAACAGACTTAAACAGAGGCAAACAGACTTAAACAGAGGCAAACAGACTTAAACAGAGGCAAACAGACTCAAACAGAGGCAAACAGACTCAAACAGAGGCAAACAGACTTAAACAGAGGCAAACGGACTTAAACAGAGGCAAACAGAGGCAAGCAGAATTAAACAGTGGCAAACAGACTTAAACAGAGGCAAACAGACTTAAACAGAGGCAAACGGACTTAAACAGAGGCAAACAGAGGCAAACAGACTTAAACAGAGGCAAACAGACTTAGACAGAGGCAAACAGACTGAAACAGTGGCAAACAGACTGAAACAGAGGCAAACAGACTGAAACAGAGGCAAACAGACTGAAACAGAGGCAAACAGAGTTAACCAGAGGCAAACAGAATTAAACAGAGGCAAACAGTCTTAAACAGATGCAAACAGACTTAAACAGAGGCAAACAGACTTAAACAGAGGCAAACAGACTTAAACAGAGGCAAACAGACTCAAACAGAGGCAAACAGACTTAAACAGAGGCAAACGGACTTAAACAGAGTTGAACAGAGGCAAACAGAGTTACACAGACTTAATCCGAAGCAACAGATAACAGAGATAAACAGAGTAAAACAGAGTAAAACAGAGTAAAACATTCTTAAACAGACTTAAACAGACTTAAACAGACTTAAACACACTTAAACAGACTTAAACACACTTAAACACACTTAAACACACTTAAACACACTTAAACACACTTAAACACACTTAAACACACTTAAACAGAGGCAAACACACTTAAACAAAGGCAAACACACTTAAACAGAGGCAAACACACTTAAACAGAGGCAAACAGACTTAAACAGAGGCAAACAGAGTTCTACAGAGGCAAACAGATTTAAACAGAGGCAAACAGACTAAAACAGAGGCAAACAGTGGCAAACAGAGGCAAACATAGGCAAACAGAGGCAAACAGAGGCAAACAGAGGCAAACAGAGGCAAACAGAGGCAAACAGAGGCAAACAGAGGCAAACAGAGGCAAACAGAGGCAAACAGAGGCAAACAGACTTAAACAAAGGCAAACAGAGTGAAACAGAGGCAAACAGACTTAAACAGAGGCAAACAGACTTAAACAGAGGCAAACAGACTTAAACAGAGGCAAACAGACTTAAACAGAGGCAAACAGAGTTCAACAGAGGCAAACAGATTTAAACAGAGGCAAACAATATTCAACAGAGGCAAACAATGTTCATCAGAGGCAAACAATGTTACACAGAGGCAAACAGTGCTAAACAGAGGCAAACAGTGCTAAACAGAGGCAAACAGTGTTAAACAGAGGCAAGCAGTTTTAGACAGAGGCAAACACTGTTAAACAAAGGCAAACAGAGGTAAACAGTGTTAAACAGAGGCAAACAGTGTTAAACAGTGTAAACCAATGTTAAGCAGAGGCAAACAGAGGCAAACAGAGGAAAACAGTGGCAAACAGAGGCAAACAGACTTAAATAGACTTAAACAGAGGCAAACAGAGGCAAACAGACTTAAACAGATGCAAAAAGACTTAAATAGACTTAAACAGACTTAAACAGAGGCAAACAGACTTAAACTGAGGCAAACAGACTTAAACCGAGGCAAACAGACTTAACAGAGGCAAACAGACTTAAACAGAGGCAGCAGACTTTAACAGAGGCAAACAGAGTTCAACAGAGGCAAACAGACTTAAACTGAGGCAAACAGACTTAAACAGAGGCAAACAGACTTAAACAGAGGCAAACAGACTTAAACAGAGGCAAACAGACTTAAACAGAGGCAAACAGACTTGAATAGAGTTAAACAGAGGCAAACAGAGGCAAACAGAGTTGAAGAGAGGCAAACAGAGTGAAAGAGAAGCAAACAGAGTGAAACAGAGGCAAACAGACATAAACAGAGGCAAACAGACATAAACAGATTTAAAAAGACTTAAACAGAGGCAAACAGACTTAAACAGAGGCAAACAGACTTAAACAGAGGCAAACAGACTTAAACAGAGGCAAACAGACTTAAACAGGGGCAAATAGACTTAAACAGAGGCAAACAGACTTAAACAGAGGCAGACAGACTGAAACAGAGGCTAACAGACTGAAACAGATGCAAACAGACTGAAACAGAGGCAAACAGACTGAAACAGAGGCAAACAGACTTAAACAGAGGCAAACAGACTTAAACAGAGGCAAACAGAGGCAAACAGCGTGAAACAGAGTCAAACAGAGGCAAACAGAGTGAAACAGAGGCAAACAGAGTGAAACAGAAGCAAACAGACTGAAACAGAAGCAAACAGACTGAAACAGAGGCAAACAGACTGAAACAGAGGCAAACAGACTGAAACAGAGGCAAACAGACTGAAACAGAGGCAAACAGACTGAAACAGAGGCAAACAGACTGAAACAGAGGCAAACAGACTGAAACAGAGGCAAAGAGACTGAAACAGAGGCAAACAGACATAAACAGAGGCAAACAGACTTAAACAGACTTAAACAGAGGCAAACAGACTTAAACAGAGGCAAACAGACTTAAACAGAGGGAAACAGACTTAAACAGAGGCAAACAGACTGAAACAGAGGCAAACAGACTGAAACAGAGGCAAACAGAGTTAAACAGAGGCAATCAGAGTCAAACAGAGTTAAACAGAGGCAAACAGACTTAAGCAGAGGCAAACAGGGTTAAACAGACTTAAACAGAGGCAAACAGAGTTAAACAGAGTGAAATGGAGCTAAATAAACGCCAACAGAGGTAAACAGTGTTCAGCCGAGGCAAATAGTATTTACCAGAGGCAAACAAAGTTAAACAGTGTTAAATAGAGGCCAACACTGTTAAACAGAGGCAAACAGTGTTAAACAGAGGCAAACAGAGTGAAACAGATTTAAACAGAGGCAAAAAGAGTTAAACAGAGGCAAACAAAGCTAAACAGATTTAAACAGAGGCAAACAGAGGCAAAAAGATTGAAGCAGAGGCAAACAGAGTGAAACAGAGGCAAACAGAGTGAAACAGAGGCAAACAGAGTGAAACAGAGGCAAACAGACTTAAACAGAGGCAAACAGACTTAAACAGAGGCAAACAGACTTAAACAGAGGCAAACAGAGTTCAACAGAGGCAAACAGATTTAAACAGAGGCAAACAATATTCAACAGAGGCAAACAATGTTCATCAGAGGCAAACAATGTTACACAGAGGCAAACAGTGCTAAACAGAGGCAAACAGTGCTAAACAGAGGCAAACAGTGTTAAACAGAGGCAAGCAGGTTTAGGCAGAGGCAAACACTGTTAAACAAAGGCAAACAGAGGTAAACAGTGTTAAACAGAGGCAAACAGTGTTAAACAGTGTAAACCAATGTTAAGCAGAGGCAAACAGAGGCAAACAGAGGAAAACAGTGGCAAACAGAGGCAAACAGACTTAAATAGACTTAAACAGAGGCAAACAGAGGCAAACAGACTTAAACAGATGCAAAAAGACTTAAATAGACTTAAACAGACTTAAACAGAGGCAAACAGACTTAAACTGAGGCAAACAGACTTAAACCGAGGCAAACAGACTTAAACAGAGGCAAACAGACTTAAACAGAGGCAAACAGACTTAAACAGAGGCAAACAGACTTTAACAGAGGCAAACAGAGTTCAACAGAGGCAAACAGACTTAAACTGAGGCAAACAGACTTAAACAGAGGCAAACAGACTTAAACAGAGGCAAACAGACTTAAACAGAGGCAAACAGACTTAAACAGAGGCAAACAGACTTGAATAGAGTTAAACAGAGGCAAACAGAGGCAAACAGAGTTGAAGAGAGGCAAACAGAGTGAAAGAGAAGCAAACAGAGTGAAACAGAGGCAAACAGACATAAACAGAGGCAAACAGACATAAACAGATTTAAAAAGACTTAAACAGAGGCAAACAGACTTAAACAGAGGCAAACAGACTTAAACAGAGGCAAACAGACTTAAACAGGGGCAAATAGACTTAAACAGAGGCAAACAGACTTAAACAGAGGCAGACAGACTGAAACAGAGGCTAACAGACTGAAACAGATGCAAACAGACTGAAACAGAGGCAAACAGACTGAAACAGAGGCAAACAGACTTAAACAGAGGCAAACAGACTTAAACAGAGGCAAACAGAGGCAAACAGAGTGAAACAGAGTGAAACAGAGGCAAACAGAGTGAAACAGAGGCAAACAGAGTGAAACAGAAGCAAACAGACTGAAACAGAAGCAAACAGACTGAAACAGAGGCAAACAGACTGAAACAGAGGCAAACAGACTGAAACAGAGGCAAACAGACTGAAACAGAGGCAAACAGACTGAAACAGAGGCAAACAGACTGAAACAGAGGCAAACAGACTGAAACAGAGGCAAAGAGACTGAAACAGAGGCAAACAGACATAAACAGAGGCAAACAGACTTAAACAGACTTAAACAGAGGCAAACAGACTTAAACAGAGGCAAACAGACTTAAACAGAGGGAAACAGACTTAAACAGAGGGAAACAGACTTAAACAGAGGCAAACAGACTGAAACAGAGGCAAACAGACTGAAACAGAGGCAAACAGAGTTAAACAGAGGCAATCAGAGTCAAACAGAGTTAAACAGAGGCAAACAGACTTAAGCAGAGGCAAACAGGGTTAAACAGACTTAAACAGAGGCAAACAGAGTTAAACAGAGTGAAATTGAGCTAAATAAACGCAAACAGAGGTAAACAGTGTTCAGCCGAGGCAAATAGTATTTACCAGAGGCAAACAAAGTTAAACAGTGTTAAACAGAGGCCAACACTGTTAAACAGAGGCAAACAGTGTTAAACAGAGGCAAACAGAGTGAAACAGATTTAAACAGAGGCAAAAAGAGTTAAACAGAGGCAAACAAAGCTAAACAGATTTAAACAGAGGCAAACAGAGGCAAAAAAGAGTGAAGCAGAGGCAAACAGAGTGAAACAGAGGCAAACAGAGTGAAACAGAGGCAAACAGAGTGAAACAGAGGCAAACAGAGTGAAACAGAGGCAAACAGAGGGAAACAGACTTAAACAGAGGCAAACAGACTTAAACAGAGGCAAACAGACTTAAACAGAGGCAAACAGACTTAAACAGAGGTAAACAGAATTAAACAGAGGCAAACAGAGGCCAACAGAGGCAAACAGACTTAAACAGACTTAAACAGAGGCAAACAGAGGCAAACAGAGGCAAACAGAGGCAAACAGAGGCAAACAGAGGCAAGCAGAGGCAAGCAGAGGCAAGCAGAGGCAAACAGAGGCAAACAGACTAAAACAGAGGCAAACAGACTTAAACAGAGGCAAACAGACTTAAACAGAGGCAAACAGACTGAAACAGAGGCAAACAGACTTAAACAGAGGCAAACAGACTTAAACAGAGGCAAACAGACTCAAACAGAGGCAAACAGACTTAAATAGAGGCAAACAGACTTAAAACAGAGGCGAACAGACTTAAACAGAGGCGAACAGATTTAAACAGAGGCAAACAGACTTAAACAGTGGCAAACAGACTTAAACAGAGGCAAACAGACTTAAAAAGAGGCAAACAGACTTAACAGAGGCAAACAGACTTAAACAGAGGCAAACAGACTTAAACAGAGGCAAGCAGACTTAAACAGAGGCAAACAGAGGCAAACAGAGTGAAACAGAGGCAAACAGAGGCAAACAGAGGCAAACAGAGGCAAACAGAGGCAAACAGAGGCAAACAGAGGCAAGCAGAGGCAAGCAGAGGCAAGCAGAGGCAAACAGAGGCAAACAGACTTAAACAGAGGCAAACAGACTTAAACAGAGGCAGACAGACTTAAACAGAGGCAGACAGACTGAAACAGAGGCAAACAGACTTAAACAGAGGCAAACAGACTTAAACAGAGGCAAACAGACTTAAACAGAGGCAAACAGACTTAAACAGAGGCAAACAGACGTAAACAGAGGCAGAGAGACTTAAACAGAGGCAAACAGACTTAAACAGAGGCAAACAGAGTTCAACAGAGGGAAACAGATTTAAACAGAGGCAAACAATGTTCAACAGAGGCAAACAATGTTCAACAGAGGCAAACAGTGCTAAACAGAGGCAAACAGTGCTAAACAGAGGCAAACAGTGCTAAACAGAGGCAAACAGTGTTAAACAGAGGCAAGCAGTGTTAGACAGAGGCAAACAGTGTTAAACAAAGGCAAACAGAGGTAAACAGTGTTAAACAGAGGCAAACAGTGTTAAACAGTGTAAACCACTGTTAAGCAGAGGCAAACAGAGGCAAACAAAGGAAAAAAGTGGCAAACAGAGGCAAACAGACTTAAATAGAATTAAACAGAGGCAAACAGAGGCAAAAAGACTTAAACAGATGCAAAAAGACTGAAATAGACTTAAACAGACTTAAACAGAGGCAAACAGACTTAAACAGAGGCAAACAGACTTAAACCGAGGCAAACAGACTTAAACCGAGGCAAACAGACTTAAACCGAGGCAAACAGACTTACACCGAGGCAAACAGACTTAAACCGAGGGAAACAGACTTAAACAGAGGCAAACAGACTTAAACAGAGGCAAACAGACTTTAACAGAAGCAAACAGAGTTCAACAGAGGCAAACAGACTTAAAGAGAGGCAAACAGACTTAAACAGAGGCAAACAGACTTAAACAGAGGCAAACTGACTCAAACAGACTTAAACAGAGGCAAACAGAGGCAAACAGAGGCAAACAGAGTTAGACAGACTGAAACAGAGGCAAACAGACTTGAATAGAGTTAAAAAGAAGCAAACAGAGGCAAACAGAGTTGAAGAGAGGCAAACAGAGTGAAACAGAGGCAAACAGACTGAAACAGAGGCAAACAGACTGAAACAGAGGCAAACAGACTGAATCAGAGGCAAACAGACTGAAACAGAGGCAAACAGACATAAACAGAGGCAAACAGACTTAAACAGACTTAAACAGAGGCAAACAGACTTAAACAGAGGCAAACAGACTTAAACAGAGGCAAACAGACTTAAACATAGGCAAACAGACTTAAACAGACGCAAACAGAGGCAAACAGACGCAAACAGAGGCAAACAGAGGCAAACAGAGGCAAACAGAGGCATACAGAGGCAAACAGAGGCAAACAGAGGCAAACAGAGGCAAACAGAGGCAAACAGAGGCATACAGAGGCAAACAGACTTAAACAGAGGCAAACAGACTTAAACCGAGGCAAACAGACTTAAACAGAGGCAAACAGACTGAAACAGAGGCAAACAGACTTAAACAGAGGCAAACAGACTTAAACAGAGGCAAACAGAGTTCAACAGAGGCAAACAGACTTAAACAGAGGCAAACAGAGTTCAACAGAGGCAAACAGACTTAAAGAGAGGCAAACTGACTTAAACAGACTTAAACAGAGGCAAACAGAGGCAAACAGAGGCAAAAAGAGCCAAACAGAGGCAAACAGAGGCAAACAGAGGCAAACAGAGGCAAACAGACTTAAACAGAGGCAAACAGACTTAAATAGAGTTAAAAAGAGGCAAACAGAGGCAAACAGAGTTGAAGAGAGGCAAACAGAGTGAAAGAGAAGCAAACAGAGTGAAACAGAGGCAAACAGACATAAACAGAGGCAAACAGAGGCAAACAGAGTTAAACAAACTTAAACTGAGGCAAACTGACTCAAACAGACTTAAACAGAGGCAAACAGAGGCAAACAGAGGCAAACAGAGTTAGACAGACTGAAACAGAGGCAAACAGACTTGAATAGAGTTAAAAAGAAGCAAACAGAGGCAAACAGAGTTGAAGAGAGGCAAACAGAGTGAAACAGAGGCAAACAGACTGAAACAGAGGCAAACAGACTGAATCAGAGGCAAACAGACTGAAACAGAGGCAAACAGACATAAACAGAGGCAAACAGACTTAAACAGACTTAAACAGAGGCAAACAGACTTAAACAGAGGCAAACAGACTTAAACAGAGGCAAACAGACTTAAACAGAGGCAAACAGACTTAAACAGACGCAAACAGAGGCAAACAGACGCAAACAGAGGCAAACAGAGGCAAACAGAGGCAAACAGAGGCATACAGAGGCAAACAGAGGCAAACAGAGGCAAACAGAGGCAAACAGAGGCAAACAGAGGCAAACAGACTTAAACAGAGGCAAACAGACTTAAACCGAGGCAAACAGACTTAAACAGAGGCAAACAGACTGAAACAGAGGCAAACAGACTTAAACAGAGGCAAACAGACTTAAACAGAGGCAAACAGAGTTCAACAGAGGCAAACAGACTTAAACAGAGGCAAACAGAGTTCAACAGAGGCAAACAGACTTAAAGAGAGGCAAACTGACTTAAACAGACTTAAACAGAGGCAAACAGAGGCAAACAGAGGCAAACAGAGGCAAACAGAGGCAAACAGAGGCAAAAAGAGGCAAACAGAGGCAAACAGAGGCAAACAGAGGCAAACAGACTTAAAAAGAGGCAAACAGACTTAAATAGAGTTAAAAAGAGGCAAACAGAGGCAAACAGAGTTGAAGAGAGGCAAACAGAGTGAAAGAGAAGCAAACAGAGTGAAACAGAGGCAAACAGACATAAACAGAGGCAAACAGAGGCAAACAGAGTTAAACAAACTTAAACTGAGGCAAACTGACTCAAACAGACTTAAACAGAGGCAAACAGAGGCAAACAGAGGCAAACAGAGTTAGACAGACTGAAACAGAGGCAAACAGACTTGAATAGAGTTAAAAAGAAGCAAACAGAGGCAAACAGAGTTGAAGAGAGGCAAACAGAGTGAAACAGAGGCAAACAGACTGAAACAGAGGCAAACAGACTGAATCAGAGGCAAACAGACTGAAACAGAGGCAAACAGACTTAAACAGAGGCAAACAGACTTAAACAGAGGCAAACAGACTTAAACAGAGGCAAACAGACTTAAACAGAGGCAAACAGACTTAAACAGAGGCAAACAGACTTAAACAGAGGCAAGCAGACTTAAACAGAGGCAAACAGACTTAAACAGAGGCAAACAGAGTGAAACAGAGGCAAACAGAGTGAAACAGAAGCAAACAGACTGAAACAGAGGCAAACAGACTGAAACAGAGGCAAACAGACTGAAACAGAGGCAAACAGACTGAAACAGAGGCAAACAGACTGAAACAGAGGCAAACAGACTGAAACAGAGGCAAACAGACTGAAACAGAGGCAAACAGACTGAAACAGAGGCAAAGAGACTGAAACAGAGGCAAACAGACTTAAACAGACTTAAACAGAGGCAAACAGACTTAAACAGAGGCAAACAGACTTAAACAGAGGGAAACAGACTTAAACAGAGGCAAACAGACTGAAACAGAGGCAAACAGACTGAAACAGAGGCAAACAGAGTTAAACAGAGGCAATCAGAGTCAAACAGAGTTAAACAGAGGCAAACAGACTTAAGCAGAGGCAAACAGGGTTAAACAGACTTAAACAGAGGCAAACAGAGTTAAACAGAGTGAAATGGAGCTAAATAAACGCCAACAGAGGTAAACAGTGTTCAGCCGAGGCAAATAGTATTTACCAGAGGCAAACAAAGTTAAACAGTGTTAAACAGAGGCCAACACTGTTAAACAGAGGCAAACAGTGTTAAACAGAGGCAAACAGAGTGAAACAGATTTAAACAGAGGCAAAAAGAGTTAAACAGAGGCAAACAAAGCTAAACAGATTTAAACAGAGGCAAACAGAGGCAAAAAGAGTGAAGCAGAGGCAAACAGAGTGAAACAGAGGCAAACAGAGTGAAACAGAGGCAAACAGAGTGAAACAGAGGCAAACAGACTTAAACAGAGGCAAACAGACTTAAACAGAGGCAAACAGACTTAAACAGAGGCAAACAGAGTTCAACAGAGGCAAACAGATTTAAACAGAGGCAAACAATATTCAACAGAGGCAAACAATGTTCATCAGAGGCAAACAATGTTACACAGAGGCAAACAGTGCTAAACAGAGGCAAACAGTGCTAAACAGAGGCAAACAGTGTTAAACAGAGGCAAGCAGTTTTAGACAGAGGCAAACACTGTTAAACAAAGGCAAACAGAGGTAAACAGTGTTAAACAGAGGCAAACAGTGTTAAACAGTGTAAACCAATGTTAAGCAGAGGCAAACAGAGGCAAACAGAGGAAAACAGTGGCAAACAGAGGCAAACAGACTTAAATAGACTTAAACAGAGGCAAACAGAGGCAAACAGACTTAAACAGATGCAAAAAGACTTAAATAGACTTAAACAGACTTAAACAGAGGCAAACAGACTGAAACTGAGGCAAACAGACTTAAACCGAGGCAAACAGACTTAAACAGAGGCAAACAGACTTAAACAGAGGCAAACAGACTTAAACAGAGGCAAACAGACTTTAACAGAGGCAAACAGAGTTCAACAGAGGCAAACAGACTTAAACTGAGGCAAACAGACTTAAACAGAGGCAAACAGACTTAAACAGAGGCAAACAGACTTAAACAGAGGCAAACAGACTTAAACAGAGGCAAACAGACTTGAATAGAGTTAAACAGAGGCAAACAGAGGCAAACAGAGTTGAAGAGAGGCAAACAGAGTGAAAGAGAAGCAAACAGAGTGAAACAGAGGCAAACAGACTGAATCAGAGGCAAACAGACTGAAACAGAGGCAAACAGACATAAACAGAGGCAAACAGACTTAAACAGAGGCAAACAGACTTAAACAGAGGCAAACAGACTTAAACAGAGGCAAACAGACTTAAACAGAGGCAAACAGACTTAAACAGAGGCAAGCAGACTTAAACAGAGGCAAACAGACTTAAACAGAGGCAAACGGACTTAAACAGAGGCAAACGGACTTAAACAGATGCAAACAGACTGAAACAGAGGCAAACAGACTGAAACAGAGGCAAACAGACTTAAACAGAGGCAAACAGACTTAAACAGAGGCAAACAGAGGCAAACAGAGTGAAACAGAGTGAAACAGAGGCAAACAGAGTGAAACAGAGGCAAACAGAGTGAAACAGAAGCAAACAGAGTGAAACAGAGGCAAACAGAGTGAAACAGAGGCAAACAGACTGAAACAGAGGCAAACAGACTGAAACAGAGGCAAACAGACTGAAACAGAGGCAAACAGACTGAAACAGAGGCAAACAGACTGAAACAGAGGCAAACAGACTGAAACAGAGGCAAACAGACTGAAACAGAGGCAAACAGACTGAAACAGAGGCAAAGAGACTGAAACAGAGGCAAACAGACTTAAACAGACTTAAACAGAGGCAAACAGACTTAAACAGAGGCAAACAGACTTAAACAGAGGGAAACAGACTTAAACAGAGGCAAACAGACTGAAACAGAGGCAAACAGACTGAAACAGAGGCAAACAGAGTTAAACAGAGGCAATCAGAGTCAAACAGAGTTAAACAGAGGCAAACAGACTTAAGCAGAGGCAAACAGGGTTAAACAGACTTAAACAGAGGCAAACAGAGTTAAACAGAGTGAAATGGAGCTAAATAAACGCCAACAGAGGTAAACAGTGTTCAGCCGAGGCAAATAGTATTTACCAGAGGCAAACAAAGTTAAACAGTGTTAAACAGAGGCCAACACTGTTAAACAGAGGCAAACAGTGTTAAACAGAGGCAAACAGAGTGAAACAGATTTAAACAGAGGCAAAAAGAGTTAAACAGAGGCAAACAAAGCTAAACAGATTTAAACAGAGGCAAACGGAGGCAAAAAGAGTGAAGCAGAGGCAAACAGAGTGAAACAGAGGCAAACAGAGTGAAACAGAGGCAAACAGAGTGAAACAGAGGCAAACAGACTTAAACAGAGGCAAACAGACTTAAACAGAGGCAAACAGACTTAAACAGAGGCAAACAGAGTTCAACAGAGGCAAACAGATTTAAACAGAGGCAAACAATATTCAACAGAGGCAAACAATGTTCATCAGAGGCAAACAATGTTACACAGAGGCAAACAGTGCTAAACAGAGGCAAACAGTGCTAAACAGAGGCAAACAGTGTTAAACAGAGGCAAGCAGTTTTAGACAGAGGCAAACACTGTTAAACAAAGGCAAACAGAGGTAAACAGTGTTAAACAGAGGCAAACAGTGTTAAACAGTGTAAACCAATGTTAAGCAGAGGCAAACAGAGGCAAACAGAGGAACACAGTGGCAAACAGAGGCAAACAGACTTAAATAGACTTAAACAGAGGCAAACAGAGGCAAACAGACTTAAACAGATGCAAAAAGACTTAAATAGACTTAAACAGACTTAAACAGAGGCAAACAGACTGAAACTGAGGCAAACAGACTTAAACCGAGGCAAACAGACTTAAACAGAGGCAAACAGACTTAAACAGAGGCAAACAGACTTAAACAGAGGCAAACAGACTTTAACAGAGGCAAACAGAGTTCAACAGAGGCAAACAGACTTAAACTGAGGCAAACAGACTTAAACAGAGGCAAACAGACTTAAACAGAGGCAAACAGACTTAAACAGAGGCAAACAGACTTAAACAGAGGCAAACAGACTTGAATAGAGTTAAACAGAGGCAAACAGAGGCAAACAGAGTTGAAGAGAGGCAAACAGAGTGAAAGAGAAGCAAACAGAGTGAAACAGAGGCAAACAGACATAAACAGAGGCAAACAGACATAAACAGATTTAAAAAGACTTAAACAGAGGCAAACAGACTTAAACAGAGGCAAACAGACTTAAACAGAGGCAAACAGACTTAAACAGAGGCAAACAGACTTAAACAGGGGCAAATAGACTTAAACAGAGGCAAACAGACTTAAACAGAGGCAGACAGACTGAAACAGAGGCTAACAGACTGAAACAGATGCAAACAGACTGAAACAGAGGCAAACAGACTGAAACAGAGGCAAACAGACTTAAACAGAGGCAAACAGACTTAAACAGAGGCAAACAGAGGCAAACAGAGTGAAACAGAGTGAAACAGAGGCAAACAGAGTGAAACAGAGGCAAACAGAGTGAAACAGAAGCAAACAGACTGAAACAGAAGCAAACAGACTGAAACAGAGGCAAACAGACTGAAACAGAGGCAAACAGACTGAAACAGAGGCAAACAGACTGAAACAGAGGCAAACAGACTGAAACAGAGGCAAACAGACTGAAACAGAGGCAAAGAGACTGAAACAGAGGCAAACAGACATAAACAGAGGCAAACAGACTTAAACAGACTTAAACAGAGGCAAACAGACTTAAACAGAGGCAAACAGACTTAAACAGAGGGAAACAGACTTAAACAGAGGGAAACAGACTTAAACAGAGGGAAACAGACTTAAACAGAGGCAAACAGACTGAAACAGAGGCAAACAGACTGAAACAGAGGCAAACAGAGTTAAACAGAGGCAATCAGAGTCAAACAGAGTTAAACAGAGGCAAACAGACTTAAGCAGAGGCAAACAGGGTTAAACAGACTTAAACAGAGGCAAACAGAGTTAAACAGAGTGAAATTGAGCTAAATAAACGCAAACAGAGGTAAACAGTGTTCAGCCGAGGCAAATAGTATTTACCAGAGGCAAACAAAGTTAAACAGTGTTAAACAGAGGCCAACACTGTTAAACAGAGGCAAACAGTGTTAAACAGAGGCAAACAGAGTGAAACAGATTTAAACAGAGGCAAAAAGAGTTAAACAGAGGCAAACAAAGCTAAACAGATTTAAACAGAGGCAAACAGAGGCAAAAAGAGTGAAGCAGAGGCAAACAGAGTGAAACAGAGGCAAACAGAGTGAAACAGAGGCAAACAGAGTGAAACAGAGGCAAACAGAGTGAAACAGAGGGAAACAGAGGGAAACAGACTTAAACAGAGGCAAACAGACTTAAACAGAGGCAAACAGACTTAAACAGAGGCAAACAGACTTAAACAGAGGTAAACAGAATTAAACAGAGGCAAACAGAGGCCAACAGAGGCAAACAGACTTAAACAGACTTAAACAGACTTAAACAGAGGCAAACAGAGGCAAACAGAGGCAAACAGAGGCAAACAGAGGCAAACAGAGGCAAACAGAGGCAAGCAGAGGCAAGCAGAGGCAAGCAGAGGCAAGCAGAGGCAAACAGACTAAAACAGAGGCAAACAGACTTAAACAGAGGCAAACAGACTGAAACAGAGGCAAACAGACTGAAACAGAGGCAAACAGACTTAAACAGAGGCAAACAGACTTAAACAGAGGCAAACAGACTCAAACAGAGGCAAACAGACTTAAATAGAGGCAAACAGACTTAAACAGAGGCGAACAGACTTAAACAGAGGCGAACAGACTTAAACAGAGGCAAACAGACTTAAACAGTGGCAAACAGACTTAAACAGAGGCAAACAGACTTAAAAAGAGGCAAACAGACTTAAACAGAGGCAAACAGACTTAAACAGAGGCAAACAGACTTAAACAGAGGCAAGCAGACTTAAACAGAGGCAAACAGAGGCAAACAGAGTGAAACAGAGGCAAACAGAGGCAAACAGAGGCAAACAGAGGCAAACAGAGGCAAACAGAGGCAAACAGAGGCAAACAGAGGCAAGCAGAGGCAAGCAGAGGCAAGCAGAGGCAAACAGAGGCAAACAGACTTAAACAGAGGCAAACAGACTTAAACAGAGGCAGACAGACTTAAACAGAGGCAGACAGACTGAAACAGAGGCAAACAGACTTAAACAGAGGCAAACAGACTTAAACAGAGGCAAACAGACTTAAACAGAGGCAAACAGACTTAAACAGAGGCAAACAGACGTAAACAGAGGCAGAGAGACTTAAACAGAGGCAAACAGACTTAAACAGAGGCAAACAGAGTTCAACAGAGGCAAACAGACTTAAACTGAGGCAAACAGACTTAAACAGAGGCAAACAGACTTAAACAGAGGCAAACAGACTTAAACAGAGGCAAACAGACTTAAACAGAGGCAAACAGACTTGAATAGAGTTAAACAGAGGCAAACAGAGGCAAACAGAGTTGAAGAGAGGCAAACAGAGTGAAAGAGAAGCAAACAGAGTGAAACAGAGGCAAACAGACATAAACAGAGGCAAACAGACATAAACAGATTTAAAAAGACTTAAACAGAGGCAAACAGACTTAAACAGAGGCAAACAGACTTAAACAGAGGCAAACAGACTTAAACAGAGGCAAACAGACTTAAACAGGGGCAAATAGACTTAAACAGAGGCAAACAGACTTAAACAGAGGCAGACAGACTGAAACAGAGGCTAACAGACTGAAACAGATGCAAACAGACTGAAACAGAGGCAAACAGACTGAAACAGAGGCA
Source organism: Isurus oxyrinchus (assembly GCA_026770705.1). Taxonomy (NCBI): domain Eukaryota; kingdom Metazoa; phylum Chordata; class Chondrichthyes; order Lamniformes; family Lamnidae; genus Isurus; species Isurus oxyrinchus. The sequence continues at coordinate 36,851 of JANJGN010002655.1, forward strand.
AACAGACTTAAACAGAGGCAAACAGACTTAAACAGAGGCAAACAGAGGCAAACAGAGTGAAACAGAGTGAAACAGAGGCAAACAGAGTGAAACAGAGGCAAACAGAGTGAAACAGAAGCAAACAGACTGAAACAGAAGCAAACAGACTGAAACAGAGGCAAACAGACTGAAACAGAGGCAAACAGACTGAAACAGAGGCAAACAGACTGAAACAGAGGCAAACAGACTGAAACAGAGGCAAACAGACTGAAACAGAGGCAAAGAGACTGAAACAGAGGCAAACAGACATAAACAGAGGCAAACAGACTTAAACAGACTTAAACAGAGGCAAACAGACTTAAACAGAGGCAAACAGACTTAAACAGAGGGAAACAGACTTAAACAGAGGGAAACAGACTTAAACAGAGGGAAACAGACTTAAACAGAGGCAAACAGACTGAAACAGAGGCAAACAGACTGAAACAGAGGCAAACAGAGTTAAACAGAGGCAATCAGAGTCAAACAGAGTTAAACAGAGGCAAACAGACTTAAGCAGAGGCAAACAGGGTTAAACAGACTTAAACAGAGGCAAACAGAGTTAAACAGAGTGAAATTGAGCTAAATAAACGCAAACAGAGGTAAACAGTGTTCAGCCGAGGCAAATAGTATTTACCAGAGGCAAACAAAGTTAAACAGTGTTAAACAGAGGCCAACACTGTTAAACAGAGGCAAACAGTGTTAAACAGAGGCAAACAGAGTGAAACAGATTTAAACAGAGGCAAAAAGAGTTAAACAGAGGCAAACAAAGCTAAACAGATTTAAACAGAGGCAAACAGAGGCAAAAAGAGTGAAGCAGAGGCAAACAGAGTGAAACAGAGGCAAACAGAGTGAAACAGAGGCAAACAGAGTGAAACAGAGGCAAACAGAGTGAAACAGAGGGAAACAGAGGGAAACAGACTTAAACAGAGGCAAACAGACTTAAACAGAGGCAAACAGACTTAAACAGAGGCAAACAGACTTAAACAGAGGTAAACAGAATTAAACAGAGGCAAACAGAGGCCAACAGAGGCAAACAGACTTAAACAGACTTAAACAGACTTAAACAGAGGCAAACAGAGGCAAACAGAGGCAAACAGAGGCAAACAGAGGCAAACAGAGGCAAACAGAGGCAAGCAGAGGCAAGCAGAGGCAAGCAGAGGCAAGCAGAGGCAAACAGACTAAAACAGAGGCAAACAGACTTAAACAGAGGCAAACAGACTGAAACAGAGGCAAACAGACTGAAACAGAGGCAAACAGACTGAAACAGAGGCAAACAGACTTAAACAGAGGCAAACAGACTCAAACAGAGGCAAACAGACTTAAATAGAGGCAAACAGACTTAAACAGAGGCGAACAGACTTAAACAGAGGCGAACAGACTTAAACAGAGGCAAACAGACTTAAACAGTGGCAAACAGACTTAAACAGAGGCAAACAGACTTAAAAAGAGGCAAACAGACTTAAACAGAGGCAAACAGACTTAAACAGAGGCAAACAGACTTAAACAGAGGCAAGCAGACTTAAACAGAGGCAAACAGAGGCAAACAGAGTGAAACAGAGGCAAACAGAGGCAAACAGAGGCAAACAGAGGCAAACAGAGGCAAACAGAGGCAAACAGAGGCAAACAGAGGCAAACAGAGGCAAACAGAGGCAAGCAGAGGCAAGCAGAGGCAAGCAGAGGCAAACAGAGGCAAACAGACTTAAACAGAGGCAAACAGACTTAAACAGAGGCAGACAGACTTAAACAGAGGCAGACAGACTGAAACAGAGGCAAACAGACTTAAACAGAGGCAAACAGACTTAAACAGAGGCAAACAGACTTAAACAGAGGCAAACAGACTTAAACAGAGGCAAACAGACGTAAACAGAGGCAGAGAGACTTAAACAGAGGCAAACAGACTTAAACAGAGGCAAACAGAGTTCAACAGAGGGAAACAGATTTAAACAGAGGCAAACAATGTTCAACAGAGGCAAACAATGTTCAACAGAGGCAAACAGTGCTAAACAGAGGCAAACAGTGCTAAACAGAGGCAAACAGTGCTAAACAGAGGCAAACAGTGTTAAACAGAGGCAAGCAGTGTTAGACAGAGGCAAACAGTGTTAAACAAAGGCAAACAGAGGTAAACAGTGTTAAACAGAGGCAAACAGTGTTAAACAGTGTAAACCACTGTTAAGCAGAGGCAAACAGAGGCAAACAAAGGAAAAAAGTGGCAAACAGAGGCAAACAGACTTAAATAGAATTAAACAGAGGCAAACAGAGGCAAAAAGACTTAAACAGATGCAAAAAGACTGAAATAGACTTAAACAGACTTAAACAGAGGCAAACAGACTTAAACTGAGGCAAACAGACTTAAACCGAGGCAAACAGACTTACACCGAGGCAAACAGACTTAAACCGAGGGAAACAGACTTAAACAGAGGCAAACAGACTTAAACAGAGGCAAACAGACTTTAACAGAAGCAAACAGAGTTCAACAGAGGCAAACAGACTTAAAGAGAGGCAAACAGACTTAGACAGAGGCAAACTGACTCAAACAGACTTAAACAGAGGCAAACAGAGGCAAACAGAGGCAAACAGAGTTAGACAGACTGAAACAGAGGCAAACAGACTTGAATAGAGTTAAAAAGAAGCAAACAGAGGCAAACAGAGTTGAAGAGAGGCAAACAGAGTGAAACAGAGGCAAACAGACTGAAACAGAGGCAAACAGACTGAATCAGAGGCAAACAGACTGAAACAGAGGCAAACAGACATAAACAGAGGCAAACAGACTTAAACAGACTTAAACAGAGGCAAACAGACTTAAACAGAGGCAAACAGACTTAAACAGAGGCAAACAGACTTAAACAGAGGCAAACAGACTTAAACAGAGGCAAACAGACTTAAACAGACGCAAACAGAGGCAAACAGACGCAAACAGAGGCAAACAGAGGCAAACAGAGGCAAACAGAGGCATACAGAGGCAAACAGAGGCAAACAGAGGCAAACAGAGGCAAACAGAGGCATACAGAGGCAAACAGACTTAAACAGAGGCAAACAGACTTAAACCGAGGCAAACAGACTTAAACAGAGGCAAACAGACTGAAACAGAGGCAAACAGACTTAAACAGAGGCAAACAGACTTAAACAGAGGCAAACAGAGTTCAACAGAGGCAAACAGACTTAAACAGAGGCAAACAGAGTTCAACAGAGGCAAACAGACTTAAAGAGAGGCAAACTGACTTAAACAGACTTAAACAGAGGCAAACAGAGGCAAACAGAGGCAAACAGAGGCAAAAAGAGGCAAACAGAGGCAAACAGAGGCAAACAGAGGCAAACAGACTTAAACAGAGGCAAACAGACTTAAATAGAGTTAAAAAGAGGCAAACAGAGGCAAACAGAGTTGAAGAGAGGCAAACAGAGTGAAAGAGAAGCAAACAGAGTGAAACAGAGGCAAACAGACATAAACAGAGGCAAACAGAGGCAAACAGAGTTAAACAAACTTAAACTGAGGCAAACTGACTCAAACAGACTTAAACAGAGGCAAACAGAGGCAAACAGAGGCAAACAGACTTAGACAGACTGAAACAGAGGCAAACAGACTTAAAAAGAGGCAAACAGACTTAACCAGAGGCAAACAGACTTTAGCCGACTTAAACAGAGGCAAACAGACTTAAACATAGGCAAACAGACTTAAACAGAGGCAAACAGATTAAACAGAGGCAAACAGACTTAAACAGAGGCAAACAGACTTAAACAGAGGCAAACAGACTTAAACAGAGGCAAGCAGACTTAAACAGAGGCAAGCAGACTTAAACAGAGGCAAACAGACTTAAACAGAGGCAAACAGACTTAAACAGAGGCAAACAGACCTAAAAGGAGGCAAACAGACTTAAAAGGAGGCAAACAGACTTAAAAGGAGGCAAACAGACTTAAAAGGAGGCAAACAGACTTAAAAGGAGGCAAACAGACTTAAAAGGAGGCAAACAGACTGAAAAAGAGGCAAACAGACTGAAAAAGAGGCAAACAGACTGAAAAAGAGGCAAACAGTCTTAAAAAGAGGCAAACAGACTTAAAAAGAGGCAAACAGACTTAAAAAGAGGCAAACAGACTTAAACAGAGGCAAACAGACTTAAACAGAGGCAAAGAAACTTAAACAGAGGCAAAGAGACTTAAACAGAGGCAAACAGAATTAAACAGACGCAAACAGAATTAAACAGACGCAAACAGACTGAACTAGAGGCAAACAGAGTTAAACAGACTTAAACAGAGGGAAACAGAGGAAAACAGATTTATTCAAACTTAAACAGAGGCAAACAGAGTTAAACAGAGATGAACAGAGACAAACAGAGTTAAACAGACTTAAACAGAGGCAAACAGAGTTCAACAGAGTTCAACAGACTTAAACAGAGTTAAACAGAGTTCAACAGAGGCAAACAGAGGCAAACAGAGGCAAACAGAAACAAACAGAGGCAAACAGAGGCAAACAGAGGCAAACAGAGGCAAACAGAGGCAAACAGAGGCAAACAGAGGCAAACAGAGGCAAACAGAGGCAAACAGAGGCAAACAGAGGCAAACAAGTTCAACAGAGGCAAACAAGTTCAACAGAGGCAAACAGATTTCAACAGAGGCAAACAGAGTTCAACAGAGGCAAACAGAGTTCAACAGAGGCAAACAGAGTTCAACAGAGGCAAACAGAGTTCAACAGAGGCAAACAGAGTTCAACAGAGGCAAACAGACTTCAACAGAGGCAAACAGACTTCAACAGAGGCAAACAGACTTCAACAGAGGCAAACAGACTTCAACAGAGGCGAACAGACTTAAACAGAGGCGAACAGACTTAAACAGAGGCAAACAGACTTAGCAGAGGCAAACAGAATTAAACAGAGGCAAACAGAATTAAACAGACGCAAACAGACGCAAACAGAGGCAAGCAGACGCAAACAGAGTTAATGAGACTTAAACAGAGGCAAGCAGAGTGAAACAGACTTAATCAGAGGCAAACAGACTTATACAGAGGCAAGCAGACTTCAACAGAGGCAAACAGACTTCCAACAGAGGCAAACAGAGTTAAACAAACTTAAACTGAGGCAACCAGATTTAAACAGACTTAAACAGAGGCAAACAGACTTAAACAGAATTAAACTGAGGCAACAGACTTAAAAGGAGGCAAACAGACTTAAAAGGAGGCAAACAGACTTAAAAGGAGGCAAACAGACCTAAAAGGAGGCAAACTGACTTAAAAGGAGGCAAACAGACTTAAAAGGAGGCAAACAGACTTAAAAGGAGGCAAACAGACTTAAAAGGAGGCAAACAGACTGAAAAAGAGGCAAACAGACTGAAAAAGAGGCAAACAGTCTTAAAAAGAGGCAAACAGACTTAAAAAGAGGCAAACAGACTTAAAAAGAGGCAAACAGACTTAAACAGAGGCAAACAGACTTAAACAGAGCAAAGAAACTTAAACAGAGGCAAAGAGACTTAAACAGAGGCAAACAGAATTAAACAGACGCAAACAGAATTAAACAGACGCAAACAGACTGAACTAGAGGCAAACAGAGTTAAACAGACTTAAACAGAGGGAAACAGAGGAAAACAGATTTATTCAAACTTAAACAGAGGCAAACAGAGTTAAACAGAGATGAACAGAGGCAAACAGAGTTAAACAGAGTTCAACAGAGGCAAACAGAGTTCAACAGAGTTAAACAGACTTAAACAGAGGCAACACAGAGTTCAACAGGAGGCAAACAGAGGCAAACAGAGGCAAACAGAGGCAAACAGAGGCAAACAGAGGCAAACAGAGGCAAACAGAGGCAAACAGAGGCAAACAGAGGGAAACAAGTTCAACAGAGGCAAACAAGTTCAACAGAGGCAAACAGATTTCAACAGAGGCAAACAGCAGTCAACAGAGGCAAACAGAGTTCAACAGAGGCAAACAGAGTTCAACAGAGGCAAACAGAGTTCAACAGAGGCAAACAGACTTCAACAGAGGCAAACAGACTTCAACAGAGGCAAACAGACTTCAACAGAGGCAAACAGACTTCAACAGAGGCGAACAGACTTAAACAGAGGCGAACAGACTTAACAGAGGCAAACAGACTTAGCAGAGGCAAACAGAATTAAACAGAGGCAAACAGAATTAAACAGACGCAAACAGACGCAAACAGAGGCAAGCAGACGCAAACAGAGTTAATGAGACTTAAACAGAGGCAAGCAGAGTGAAACAGACTTAATCAGAGGCAAACAGACTTATACAGAGGCAAACAGACTTCAACAGAGGCAAACAGACTTCAACAGAGGCAACAGACTTCAACAGAGGCAAACAGACTTCTACAGAGGCAAACAGACTTGAACAGAGGCAAACAGACTTCAACAGAGGCAAACAGACTTCAACAGAGGCAAACAGACTTAAACAGAGGCAAACAGACTTAAACAGGGGCAAACAGACTTAAACAGAGGCAAACAGAATTAAACAGAGGCAAACAGACTTAAACAGAGGCAAAAAGACTTAAACAGAGGCAAACAGAATTCAACAGAGGCAAACAGACTTCAACAGAGGCAAACAGACTTCAACAGAGGCAAACATACTTCAACAGAGGCAAACAGAGTTCAACAGAGGCAAACAGAGTTCAACAGAGGCAAACGGAGTTCAACAGAGGCAAACGGAGTTCAACAGAGGCAAACGGATTTCAACAGAGGCAAACAGAGGTTCAACAGAGGCAAACAGAGTTCAACAGAGGCAAACAGAGTTCAACAGAGGCAAACAGAGTTCAACAGAGGCAAACAGACTTCAACAGAGGCAAACAGACTTAAACAGAGGCAAACAGACTAAACAGAGGCAAACAGACTTCAACAGAGGCAAACCGACTTCAACAGAGGCAAACCGACTTCAACAGACTTAAACAGACTTAAACAGAGGGCAAACAGACTTAAAAAGAGGCAAACAGACTTAACCAGAGGCAACAGACTTTAGCCGACTTAAACAGAGGCAAACAGACTTAAACATAGGCAAACAGACTTAAACAGAGGCAAACAGATTAAACAGAGGCAAACAGTCTTAAACAGAGGCAAACAGACTTAAACAGAGGCAAACTGACTTAAACAGAGGCAAACAGACTTAAACAGAGGCAAACAGACTTAAACAGAGGCAAACAGACTTAAACAGAGGCAAACAGACTTAAACAGAGGCAAACAGAATTAAACAGAGGCAAACAGAGGCAAACAGACTTAAACAGAGGCAAACAGACTTAAACAGAGGCAAACAGACTTAAACAGAGGCAAGTAGACTTAAACAGAGGCAAACAGACTTAAACAGAGGCAAACAGACTTAAACAGAGGCAAACAGACTTAAACAGAGGCAGACAGACTTAAACAGAGGCAAACAGACTTAAACAGAGGCAAACAGAGGCAAACAGAAGCAAACAGAGGCAAACAGAGGCAAACAGAGGGAAACAGAGGCAAACAGAGGCAAACAGATGCAAACAGAGGCAAACAGAGGCAAACAGAGTGAAACAGACGCAAACAGACTGAAACAGAGGCAAACAGACTGAAACAGAGGCAAACAGACTGAAACAGAGGCAAACAGACTTAAACAGAGGCAAACAGACTTAAACAGAGGCAAACAGACTTAAACAGAGGCAAACAGACTTAAACAGAGGCAAACAGACTTAAACAGAGGCAAACAGATGCAAACAGAGGCAAACAGATTTATTCAAACTTAAACAGAGGCAAACAGAGTTAAACAGAGATGAACAGAGGCAAACAGAGTTAAACAGACTTAAACAGAGGCAAACAGAGTTCAACAGAGGCAAACAGACTTAAACAGAGGCAAACAGACTTAAACAGAGGCAAACAGACTTAAACAGAGGCAAACAGACTTAAACAGAGGCAAACAGACTTAAACAGAGGCAAACAGAGTTCAACAGAGGCAAACAGACTTAAACAGAGGCAAACAGACTTAAACAGAGGCAAACAGACTTAACAGAGGCAAACAGAGGCTAACAGAGTTAGACCAGACTTAAACAGAGGCAAAAGGACTTAAATAGACTTAAACAGAGGCAAACAGAGGGCAAACAGACTTTAAAAGGAGGCAAACAGACTGAAAAAGAGGCAACAGACTTAAAGAGAGGCAAACAGACTTAAAAAGAGGCAAACAGACTTAAAAAGAGGCAAACAGACTTAAAAAGAGGCAAAGAGACTTAAAAAGAGGGCAAACAGACTTAAACAGAGGCAAAGAGACTTAAACAGAGGCAAAGAGACTGGAAACAGACGCAAACAGACTGAACTAGAGGCTAAACAGAGTTAAACAGACTTAAACAGAGGCAAACAGAGGAAAACAGATTTAATCAAACTTAAACAGAGGCAAACAGAGTGAAACAGACTTAAACAGAGGCAAACAGAGTTCAACAGAGTTCAACAGAGGCAAACAGAGTTCAACAGAGTTCAACAGAGTTCAACAGAGTTCACACAGAGGCAAACAGAGTTCAACAGAGTTCAACAGAGTTCAACAGAGTTCAACAGAGGCAAACAGAGGCAAACAGAGGCAAACAGAGGCAAACAGAGGCAAACAGAGGCAAACAGAGGCAAACAGAGGCAAACAGAGGCAAACAGAGGCAAACAAGTTCAACAGAGGCAAACAGATTTCAACAGAGGCAAACAGAGTTCCACAGAGGTAAACAGAGTTCAACAGAGGCAAACAGACTTCAACAGAGGCAAACAGACTTCAACAGAGGCAAACAGACTTCAACAGAGGCAAACAGACTTCAACAGAGGCAAACAGACTTCAACAGAGGCAAACAGACTTCAACAGAGGCAAACAGACTTAAACAGAGGCAAACAGACTTAAACAGAGGCAAACAGACTTAAACAGAGGCAAACAGTGTTCAACAGAGGCAAACAATGTTAAACAGAGGCAAACAGTGCTAAACAGAGGCAAACAGTATTACACAGAGGCAAACAGTTTTTAAACAGTGTTAACCAAAGTTAAGCAGAGGCAAACAGAGGCAAACTGAGGCAAACAGAGGCAAACAGAGGCAAACAGAGGGCAAACAGAGACAAACAGAGACAAACAGAGGCAAACAGAGGCAAACAGAGGCAAACAGAGCCAAACAGAGGCAAACAGAGGCAAACAGAGGCAAACAGAGGCAAACAGAGCCAAACAGAGGCATACAGAGGCATACAGGGGCAAACAGACATATACAGAGGCAAACAGACATATACAGAGGCAAACAGACATATGCAGACATAAAGCAGACATAAACAACATAAACAGACATAAACAGACATAAACAGAGGCAAACACACTTAAACAGAGGCAAACACACTTAAACAGAGGCAAACACACTTAAACAGAGGCAAACACACTTAAACAGAGGCAAACACACTTAAACAGATGCAAAACACACATAAACAGAGGCAAACAGAGGCAAACAGAGTTAAACAAACTTAAACTGAGGCAAACAGAGGGCAAACAGATTTAAACAGACTTAAACAGACTGAAACAGAGTTAAACAGACTGAAACAGAGTTAAACAGACTGAAACAGAGTTCAACAGAGGCAAACAGAGTTCAACAGAGGCAATACAGAGTTCACCAGAGGCAAACAGAGTTCAACAGAGGCAAACAGAGTTCAACAGATGCAAACAGAGTTCAACAGAGGCAAACAGAGTTCAACAGAGGCAAACAGAGTTCAACGAGGCAAACAGAGTTCAACAGAGGCAAACAGAGGGAAACAGAGGCAAACAGAGGGGAAACAGAGGCAAACAGAGGGAAACAGAGGCAAACAGAGGCAAACAGAGGGAAACAGAGGGAAACAGAGGGAAACAGAGGGGAAACAGAGGGAAACAGAGGGAAACAGAGGGAAACAGAGTTAAACAGACTTAAACAGAGGCAAACAGACTTTAACAGACTTAACCAGAGGCAAACAGACTTAAACAGAGGCAAACAGACTTAAACAGAGGCAAACAGACTTAAACAGAGGCAAACAGACGTAAAATGAAGCAAACAGACTTAAAAAGAGTCAAACAGACTTAAAAAAGAGGCAAACAGAATCAAAAAGAGGCAAACAGAGGCAAACAGAGTTGAAGAGAGGCAAACAGAGTGAAAGAGAAGCAAACAGAGTGAAACAGAGGCAAACAGACATAAACAGAGGCAAACACACATAAACAGAGGCAAACAGAGGCAAACAGAGTTAAACAAACTTAAACTGAGGCAAACAGAGCAAACAGATTTAAACAGACTTAATCAGATTTTAAACAGACTTAAACAGAGGCAAACAGGACTTAAACAGAGGCAAACAGACTTAAACAGAGGCAAACAGACTTAACCAGAGGCAAACAGACTTAAACAGAGGGCAAACAGACTTAAATAGAGGCAAACAGACTTAACAGAGGCAAACAGACTTAAACAGAGGCAAACAGACTTAAACAGAGGCAAACAGACTTAAAAAGAGGCAAACAGAATTAAAAAGAGGCAAACAGACTTAAACAGAGGCAAACAGACTTAAACAGAGGCAAACAGACTTAAACAGAGGCAAACAGAGGCAAACAGAGGCAAACAGAGTGAAACAGAGTGAAACAGAGTGAAACAGAGGCAAACAGAGGCAAACAGACTTAAACAGAGGCAAACAGACTTAAACAGAGGCAAACAGACTTAAACAGAGGTAAACAGACTTAAACAGAGGCAAACAGAGGCCAACAGAGGCAAACAGACTTAAACAGAGGCAAACAGAGGCAAACAGAGGCAAACAGAGGCAAACAGAGGCAAACAGAGGCAAACAGAGGCAAACAGAGGCAAGCAGAGGCAAGCAGAGGCAAACAGAGGCAAACAGAGGCAAACAGACTTAAACAGAGGCAAACAGACTTAAACAGATGCAAACAGACTGAAACAGAGGCAAACAGACTTAAACAGAGGCAAACAGACTTAAACAGAGGCAAACAGACTTAAACAGAGGCAAACAGACTTAAATAGAGGCAAACAGACTTAAACAGAGGCAAACAGACTTAAACAGAGGCCAAACAGACTTAAACAGAGGCAAACAGACTTAAACAGAGGCAAACAGACTTAAACAGTGGCAAACAGACTTAAACAGAGGGTAAACAGACTTAAACAGAGGCAAACAGAGGCAAACAGAGGCATACAGAGGCAAACAGAGGCAAACAGAGGCAAACAGAGGCAAACAGAGGCAAACAGAGGCAAACAGAGGCAAACAGAGGCAAACAGAGGCAAACAGAGGCAAACAGAGGCAAACAGAGGCAAACAGAGGCAAACAGACTTAAACAGAGGCAAACAGACTTAAACAGGGGCAAACAGACTCTAAACCGAGGCAAACAGACTTAAACCGAGGCAACAGACTTAAACCGAGGCAAACAGACTTACACCGAGGCAAACAGACTTAAACAGAGGCAAACAGACTTAAACTCAGGCAAACAGACTTAAACAGAGGCAAACAGAGTTCAACAGATGCAAACAGACTTAAACAGAGGCAAACAGAGGCAAATAGAGGCAAACAGAGGCAAACAGAGGCAAACAGAGGCAAGCAGAGGCAAGCAGACTGAAACAGAGGCAAACAGACTTAAACAGAGGCAAACAGACTTAAACAGAGGCAAACAGACTTAAATAGAGGCAAACAGACTTAAACAGAGGCAAACAGACTTAAACAGAGGCAAACAGACTTAAACAGAGGCAAACAGATTTTAAACAGTGGCAAACAGACTTAAACAGAGGCAAGCAGACTTAAACAGAGGCAAACAGAGGCAAACAGAGTGAAACAGAGGCAAACAGAGTGAAACAGAGGCAAACAGAGGCAAACAGACATAAACACAGGCAAACAGACTTAAACAGAGGCAAACCAGACTTAAACAGAGGCAAACAGACTTAAACAGAGGCAAACAGACTTAAACAGAGGTAAACAGACTTAAACAGACTTAAACAGACTTAAACAGAGGCAAACAGAGGCAAACAGAGGCAAACAGAGGCAAAACAGAGGCAAACAGAGGCAAACGAGAGGCAAAACAGAGGCAAACAGAGGCAAACAGACTTAACAGAGGCAAACAGACTTAAACAGAGGCAAACAGACTTAAACCGAGGCAAACAGACTTAAACCGAGGCAAACAGACTTAAACCGAGGCAAACAGACTTAAACCGAGGCAAACAGACTTACACCGAGGCAAACAGACTTAAACAGAGGCAAACAGACTTAAACTCAGGCAAACAGACTTAAACAGAGGCAAACAGACTTAAACAGAGGCAAACCAGAGTTCAACAGATGCAAACAGACTTACACAGAGGCAAACAGACTTAAATAGAGTTAAAAAGAGGCAAACAGAGGCAAACAGATTTGAGGAGAGGCAAACAGAGTGAAAGAGAAGCAAACAGAGTGAAACAGAGGCAAACAGACATAAACAGAGGCAAACAGAGGCAAACAGAGGCAAAAAGAGTTAGACAGACTTAAACAGAGGTAAGACAGACTAAACAGAGGCAAACAGAGTTCAACAGAGGCAAACAGACTTAAACAGAGGCAAAAAGAGTTCAACAGAGGCAAACAGATTTAAACAGAGGCAAACTGACTTAAACAGACTTAAACAGAGGCAAACAGAAGCAAACAGAGGAGGCAAACAGAGGCAAACAGAGGCAAACAGAGGCAAACAGAGGCAAACAGAGGCAAACAGAGTTAGACAGAATTAAACAGAGGCAAACAGACGTAAATAGAGTTAAAAAGAGGCAAACAGAGGCAAACAGAGTTGAAGAGAGGCAAACAGAGTGAAAGAGAAGCAAACAGAGTGAAACAGAGGCAAACAGACATAAACAGAGGCAAACAGACATAAACAGAGGCAAACAGAGGCAAACAGAGTTAAACAAACTTAAACTGAGGCAAACAGAGGCAAACAGATTTAAACAGACAAACAGATTTAAACAGACTTAAACGGAGGCAAACAGACTTAAACAGAGGCAAACAGACTTAAACAGAGGCAAACAGACTTAAACAGAGGCAAACAGACTTAAACAGAGGCAAACAGACTTAAACAGAGGCAAACAGACTTAAACAGAGGCAAACAGACTTAAATAGAGGCAAACAGACTTAAACAGAGGCAAACAGACTTAAACAGAGGCAAACAGACTTAAACAGAGGCAAACAGACTTAAACAGAGGCAAACAGACTTAAAAAGAGGCAAACAGAATTAAAAAGAGGCAAACAGACTTAAACAGAGGCAAACAGAGGCAAACAGAGTGAAACAGAGGCAAACAGAGGCAAACAGACTTAAACAGAGGCAAACAGAATTAAACAGAGGCAAACAGACTTAAACAGAGGCAAACAGACTTAAACAGAGACAAACAGACTTAAACAGAGGCAAACTGACTTAAACAGACTTAAACAGACTTAAACAGAGGCAAACAGAGGCAAACAGAAGCAAACAGAAGCAAACAGAGGCAAACAGAGGCAAACAGAGGCAAACAGAGGCAAACAGAGGCAAACAGAGGCAAAACAGAGTTAGACAGACTTAAACAGAGGCAAACAGACTTAAATAGAGTTAAAAAGAGGCAAACAGAGGCAAACAGAGTTGAAGAGAGGCAAACAGAGTGAAAGAGAAGCAAACAGAGTGAAACAGAGGCAAACAGACATAAACAGAGGCAAACAGACATAAACAGAGGCAAACAGAGGCAAACAGAGTTAAACAAACTTAAACTGAGGCAAACAGAGGCAAACAGATTTAAACAGACTTAAACAGAGGCAAACAGACTTGAACAGAGGCAAACAGACTTAAACAGAGGCAAACAGGCTTAAGCAGAGGCAAACAGACTTAAACAGAGGCAAACAGACTTAGACAGAGGCAAACAGACTTAAATAGAGGCAAACAGACTTAAACAGAGGCAAACAGACTTAAACAGAGGCAAACAGACTTAAACAGAGGCAAACAGACTTAAAAAGAGGCAAACAGAATTAAAAAGAGGCAAACAGACTTAAACAGAGGCAAACAGACTTAAACAGAGGCAAACAGACTTAAACAGAGGCAAACAGACTTAAACAGAGGCAAACAGACTTAAACAGAGGTAAACAGACTTAAACAGAGGTAAACAGAGGCCAACAGAGGCAAACAGACTTAATCAGAATTAAACAGAGGCAAACAGAGGCAAACAGAGGAAAACAGAGGCAAACAGAGGCAAACAGAGGCAAGCAGATGCAAGCAGATGCAAGCAGAGGCAAACAGAGGCAAACAGACTTAAACAGAGGCAAACAGACTTAAACAGAGGCAAACAGACTTAAACAGAGGCAAACAGACTGAAACAGAGGCAAACAGACTTAAACAGAGGCAAACAGACTTAAACAGAGGCAAACAGACTTAAACAGAGGCAAACAGACTTAAATAGAGGCAAACAGACTTAAACAGAGGCAAACAGACTTAAACAGAGGCAAACAGACTTAAACAGAGGCAAACAGACTTAAACAGAGGCAAACAGACTTAAACAGTGGCAAACAGACTTAAACAGAGGCAAACAGACTTAAAAAGAGGCAAACAGACTTAAAAAGAGGCAAACAGACTTAAACAGAGGCAAACAGACTTAAACAGAGGCAAGCAGACTTAAACAGAGGCAAACAGAGGCAAACAGAGTGAAACAGAGGCAAACAGAGTGAAACAGAGGCAAACAGAGTGAAACAGACTTAAACACAGGCAAACAGACTTAAACAGAGGCAAACAGACTTAAACAGAGGCAAACAGACTTAAACAGAGGCAAACAGACTTAAACAGAGGTAAACAGACTTAAACAGAGGCAAACAGAGGCCAACAGAGGCATACAGACTTAAACAGAGGCAAACAGAGGCAAACAGAGGCAAACAGAGGCAAACAGAGGCAAACAGAGGCAAACAGAGGCAAGCAGAGGCAAGCAGAGGCAAACAGAGGCAAACAGACTTAAACAGAGGCAAACAGACTTAAACAGAGGCAAACAGACTTAAACCGAGGCAAACAGACTTAAACCGAGGCAAACAGACTTAAACCGAGGCAAACAGACTTACACCGAGGCAAACAGACTTACACCGAGGCAAACAGACTTAAACAGAGGCAAACAGACTTAAACACAGGCAAACAGACTTAAACAGAGGCAAACAGACTTAAACAGAGGCAAACAGAGTTCAACAGAGGCAAACAGACTTAAACAGAGGCAAACAGACTTAAAATGACTTAAACAGAGTCAAGCAGACTTAAATAGAGTTAAAAAGAGGCAAACAGAGGCAAACAGATTTGAGGAGAGGCAAACAGAGTGAAAGAGAAGCAAACAGAGTGAAACAGAGGCAAACAGACATAAACAGAGGCAAACAGAGGCAAAAGAGTTACACAGACTTAAACAGAGGTAAACAGACTTAAACAGAGGCAAACAGAGTTCAACAGAGGCAAACAGACTTAAACAGAGGCAAAAAGAGTTCAACAGAGGCAAACAGATTTAAACAGAGGCAAACTGACTTAAACAGACTTAAACAGAGGCAAACAGAAGCAAACAGAGGCAAACAGAGGCAAACAGAGGCAAACAGAGGCAAACAGAGGCAAACAGAGTTAGACAGAATTAAACAGAGGCAAACAGACGTAAATAGAGTTAAAAAGAGGCAAACAGAGGCAAACAGAGTTGAAGAGAGGCAAACAGAGTGAAAGAGAAGCAAACAGAGTGAAACAGAGGCAAACAGACATAAACAGAGGCAAACAGACATAAACAGAGGCAGACAGAGGCAAACAGAGTTAAACAAACTTAAACTGAGGCAAACAGAGGCAAACAGATTTAAACAGACTTAAACAGAGGCAAACAGACTTAAACAGAGGCAAACAGACTTAAACAGAGGCAAACAGGCTTAAGCAGAACTAAACAGACTTAAACAGAGGCAAACAGACTTAGACAGAGGCAAACAGACTTAAATAGAGGCAAACAGACTTAAACAGAGGCAAACAGACTTAAACAGAGGCAAACAGACTTAAACAGAGGCAAACAGACTTAAAAAGAGGCAAACAGAATTAAAAAGAGGCAAACAGACTTAAACAGAGGCAAACAGACTTAAACAGAGGCAAACAGACTTAAACAGAGGTAAACAGACTTAAACAGAGGCAAACAGAGGCCAACAGAGGCAAACAGACTTAATCAGAATTAAACAGAGGCAAACAGAGGCAAACAGAGGAAAACAGAGGCAAACAGAGGCAAACAGAGGCAAGCAGATGCAAGCAGATGCAAGCAGAGGCAAACAGAGGCAAACAGACTTAAACAGAGGCAAACAGACTTAAACAGAGGCAAACAGACTTAAACAGAGGCAAACAGACTTAAACAGAGGCAAACAGACTTAAACAGAGGTAAACAGACTTAAACAGAGGCAAACAGAGGCCAACAGAGGCAAACAGACTTAATCAGAATTAAACAGAGGCAAACAGAGGCAAACAGAGGAAAACAGAGGCAAACAGAGGAAAACAGAGGCAAACAGAGGCAAACAGAGGCAAGCAGATGCAAGCAGATGCAAGCAGAGGCAAACAGAGGCAAACAGACTTAAACAGAGGCAAACAGACTTAAACAGAGGCAAACAGACTTAAACAGAGGCAAACAGACTGAAACAGAGGCAAACAGACTTAAACAGAGGCAAACAGACTTAAACAGAGGCAAACAGACTTAAACAGAGGCAAACAGACTTAAACAGAGGCAAACAGACTTAAACAGAGGCAAACAGACTTAAACAGAGGCAAACAGACTTAAACAGAGGCAAACAGACTTAAGCAGAGGCAAACAGACTTAAACAGTGGCAAACAGACTTAAACAGAGGCAAACAGACTTAAAAAGAGGCAAACAGACTTAAAAAGAGGCAAACAGACTTAAACAGAGGCAAACAGACTTAAACAGAGGCAAACAGACTTAAACAGAGGCAAACAGAGGCAAACAGAGTGAAACAGAGGCAAGCAGAGTGAAACAGAGGCAAACAGAGTGAAACAGACTTAAACACAGGCAAACAGATTTAAACAGAGGCAAACAGACTTAAACAGAGGCAAACAGACTTAAACAGAGGCAAACAGACTTAAGCAGAGGCAAACAGACTTAAACAGTGGCAAACAGACTTAAACAGAGGCAAACAGACTTAAAAAGAGGCAAACAGACTTAAAAAGAGGCAAACAGACTTAAACAGAGGCAAACAGACTTAAACAGAGGCAAACAGACTTAAACAGAGGCAAACAGAGGCAAACAGAGTGAAACAGAGGCAAGCAGAGTGAAACAGAGGCAAACAGAGTGAAACAGACTTAAACACAGGCAAACAGATTTAAACAGAGGCAAACAGACTTAAACAGAGGCAAACAGACTTAAACCGAGGCAAACAGACTTAAACAGAGGCAAACAGACTTAAACAGAGGCAAACAGACTTAAACAGAGGCAAACAGACTTAAAAAGAGGCAAACAGAATTAAAAGAGGCAAACAGACTTAAACAGAGGCAAACAGACTTAAACAGAGGCAAACAGACTTAAACAGAGGCAAACAGACTTAAACAGAGGCAAACAGACTTTAACAGAGGTAAACAGACTTAAACAGAGGCAAACAGAGGCCAACAGAGGCAAACAGACTTAATCAGAATTAAACAGAGGCAAACAGAGGCAAACAGAGGAAAACAGAGGCAAACAGAGGCAAACAGAGGCAAGCAGATGCAAGCAGATGCAAGCAGAGGCAAACAGAGGCAAACAGACTTAAACAGAGGCAAACAGACTGAAACAGAGGCAAACAGACTTAAACAGAGGCAAACAGACTTAAACAGAGGCAAACAGACTTAAACAGAGGCAAACAGACTTAAATAGAGGCAAACAGACTTAAACAGAGGCAAACAGACTTAAACAGAGGCAAACAGACTTAAACAGAGGCAAACAGACTTAAACAGAGGCAAACAGACTTAAGCAGTGGCAAACAGACTTAAAAAGAGGCAAACAGACTTAAAAAGAGGCAAACAGACTTAAACAGAGGCAAACAGACTTAAACAGAGGCAAGCAGACTTAAACAGAGGCAAACAGAGGCAAACAGAGTGAAACAGAGGCAAACAGAGTGAAACAGAGGCAAACAGAGTGAAACAGACTTAAACACAGGCAAACAGACTTAAACAGAGGCAAACAGACTTAAACAGAGGCAAACAGACTTAAACAGAGGCAAACAGACTTAAACAGAGGTAAACAGACTTAAACAGAGGCAAACAGAGGCCAACAGAGGCATACAGACTTAAACAGAGGCAAACAGAGGCAAACAGAGGCAAACAGAGGCAAACAGAGGCAAACAGAGGCAAACAGAGGCAAGCAGAGGCAAGCAGAGGCAAACAGTGGCAAACAGAGGCAAACAGACTTAAACAGAGGCAAACAGACTTAAACAGAGGCAAACAGACTTAAACCGAGGCAAACAGACTTAAACCGAGGCAAACAGACTTAAACCGAGGCAAACAGACTTACACCGAGGCAAACAGACTTACACCGAGGCAAACAGACTTAAACAGAGGCAAACAGACTTAAACAGAGGCAAACAGACTTAAACACAGGCAAACAGACTTAAACAGAGGCAAACAGACTTAAACAGAGGCAAACAGAGTTCAACAGAGGCAAACAGACTTAAACAGAGGCAAACAGACTTAAAATGACTTAAACAGAGTCAAGCAGACTTAAATAGAGTTAAAAAGAGGCAAACAGAGGCAAACAGATTTGAGGAGAGGCAAACAGAGTGAAAGAGAAGCAAACAGAGTGAAACAGAGGCAAACAGACATAAACAGAGGCAAACAGAGGCAAAAAGAGTTAGACAGACTTAAACAGAGGTAAACAGACTTAAACAGAGGCAAACAAGTTCAACAGAGGCAAACAGATTTCAACAGAGGCAAACAGAGTTCCACAGAGGTAAACAGAGTTCAACAGAGGCAAACAGACTTCAACAGAGGCAAACAGACTTCAACAGAGGCAAACAGACTTCAACAGAGGCAAACAGACTTCAACAGAGGCAAACAGACTTCAACAGAGGCAAACAGACTTAAACAGAGGCAAACAGACTTAAACAGAGGCAAACAGTGTTCAACAGAGGCAAACAATGTTAAACAGAGGTAAACAGTGCTAAACAGAGGCAAACAGTATTACACAGAGGCAAACAGTTTTAAACAGTGTTAACCAAAGTTAAGCAGAGGCAAACAGAGGCAAACTGAGGCAAACAGAGGCAAACAGAGGCAAACAGAGGCAAACAGAGGCAAACAGAGGCAAACAGAGGCAAACAGAGGCAAACAGAGCCAAACAGAGGCAAACAGAGGCAAACAGAGGCAAACAGAGGCAAACAGAGGCATACAGAGGCATACAGGGGCAAACAGACATATACAGAGGCAAACAGACATATACAGAGGCAAACAGACATATGCAGACATAAACAGACATAAACAGACATAAACAGACATAAACAGACATAAACAGACATAAACAGAGGCAAACACACTTAAACAGAGGCAAACACACTTAAGCAGAGGCAAACACACTTAAACAGAGGGAAACACACTTAAACAGAGGCAAACACACTTAAACAGATGCAAACACACATAAACAGAGGCAAACAGAGGCAAACAGAGTTAAACAAACTTAAACTGAGGCAAACAGAGGCAAACAGATTTAAACAGACTTAAACAGACTGAAACAGAGTTAAACAGACTGAAACAGAGTTAAACAGACTGAAACAGAGTTCAACAGAGGCAAACAGAGTTCAACAGAGGCAAACAGAGTTCACCAGAGGCAAACAGAGTTCAACAGAGGCAAACAGAGTTCAACAGATGCAAACAGAGTTCAACAGAGGCAAACAGAGTTCAACAGAGGCAAACAGAGTTCAACAGAGGCAAACAGAGTTCAACAGAGGCAAACAGAGGGAAACAGAGGCAAACAGAGGGAAACAGAGGCAAACAGAGGGAAACAGAGGCAAACAGAGGCAAACAGAGGGAAACAGAGGGAAACAGAGGGAAACAGAGGGAAACAGAGGGAAACAGAGGGAAACAGAGTTAAACAGACTTAAACAGACTTAAACAGAGGCAAACAGACTTTAACAGACTTAACCAGAGGCAAAGAGACTTAAACAGAGGCAAACAGACTTAAACAGAGGCAAACAGACTTAAACAGAGGCAAACAGACGTAAAATGAAGCAAACAGACTTAAAAAGAGTCAAACAGACTTAAAAAGAGGCAAACAGACTCAAAAAGAGGCAAACAGAGGCAAACAGAGTTGAAGAGAGGCAAACAGAGTGAAAGAGAAGCAAACAGAGTGAAACAGAGGCAAACAGACATAAACAGAGGCAAACACACATAAACAGAGGCAAACAGAGGCAAACAGAGTTAAACAAACTTAAACTGAGGCAAACAGAGGCAAACAGATTTAAACAGACTTAAACAGATTTAAACAGACTTAAACAGAGGCAAACAGACTTAAACAGAGGCAAACAGACTTAAACAGAGGCAAACAGACTTAAACAGAGGCAAACAGACTTAAACAGAGGCAAAAAGACTTAAACAGAGGCAAACAGACTTAAATAGAGGCAAACAGACTTAAACAGAGGCAAACAGACTTAAACAGAGGCAAACAGACTTAAACAGAGGCAAACAGACTTAAACAGAGGCAAACAGACTTAAAAAGAGGCAAACAGAATTAAAAAGAGGCAAACAGACTTAAACAGAGGCAAACAGACTTAAACAGAGGCAAACAGACTTAAACAGAGGCAAACAGAGGCAAACAGAGTGAAACAGAGTGAAACAGAGTGAAACAGAGGCAAACAGAGGCAAACAGACTTAAACAGAGGCAAACAGACTTAAACAGAGGTAAACAGACTTAAACAGAGGCAAACAGAGGCAAACAGACTTAAACAGACTTAAACAGAGGCAAACAGAGGCAAATAGAGGCAAACAGAGGCAAACAGAGGCAAACAGAGGCAAACAGAGGCAAGCAGAGGCAAGCAGAGGCAAACAGAGGCAAACAGAGGCAAACAGACTTAAACAGAGGCAAACAGACTTAAACAGATGCAAACAGACTGAAACAGAGGCAAACAGACTTAAACAGAGGCAAACAGACTTAAACAGAGGCAAACAGACTTAAACAGAGGCAAACAGACTTAAATAGAGGCAAACAGACTTAAACAGAGGCAAACAGACTTAAACAGAGGCAAACAGACTTAAACAGAGGCAAACAGACTTAAACAGAGGCAAACAGACTTAAACAGTGGCAAACAGACTTAAACAGAGGCAAGCAGACTTAAACAGAGGCAAACAGAGGCAAACAGAGTGAAACAGAGGCAAACAGAGTGAAACAGAGGCAAACAGAGGCAAACAGACTTAAACACAGGCAAACAGACTTAAACAGAGGCAAACAGACTTAAACAGAGGCAAACAGACTTAAACAGAGGCAAACAGACTTAAACAGAGGTAAACAGACTTAAACAGAGGCAAACAGAGGCAAACAGAGGCATACAGAGGCAAACAGAGGCAAACAGAGGCAAACAGAGGCAAACAGAGGCAAACAGAGGCAAACAGAGGCAAACAGAGGCAAACAGAGGCAAACAGAGGCAAACAGAGGCAAACAGACTTAAACAGAGGCAAACAGACTTAAACAGGGGCAAACAGACTTAAACCGAGGCAAACAGACTTAAACCGAGGCAAACAGACTTAAACCGAGGCAAACAGACTTACACCGAGGCAAACAGACTTAAACAGAGGCAAACAGACTTAAACTCAGGCAAACAGACTTAAACAGAGGCAAACAGACTTAAACAGAGGCAAACAGAGTTCAACAGATGCAAACAGACTTAAACAGAGGCAAACAGAGGCAAATAGAGGCAAACAGAGGCAAACAGAGGCAAACAGAGGCAAGCAGAGGCAAGCAGAGGCAAACAGAGGCAAACAGACTTAAACAGAGGCAAACAGACTTAAACAGATGCAAACAGACTGAAACAGAGGCAAACAGACTTAAACAGAGGCAAACAGACTTAAACAGAGGCAAACAGACTTAAATAGAGGCAAACAGACTTAAACAGAGGCAAACAGACTTAAACAGAGGCAAACAGACTTAAACAGAGGCAAACAGACTTAAACAGAGGCAAACAGACTTAAACAGTGGCAAACAGACTTAAACAGAGGCAAGCAGACTTAAACAGAGGCAAACAGAGTGAAACAGAGGCAAACAGAGTGAAACAGAGGCAAACAGAGGCAAACAGACTTAAACACAGGCAAACAGACTTAAACAGAGGCAAACAGACTTAAACAGAGGCAAACAGACTTAAACAGAGGCAAACAGACTTAAACAGAGGTAAACAGACTTAAACAGAGGCAAACAGAGGCAAACAGAGGCAAACAGAGGCAAACAGAGGCAAACAGACTTAAACAGAGGCAAACAGACTTAAACAGAGGCAAACAGACTTAAACCGAGGCAAACAGACTTAAACCGAGGCAAACAGACTTAAACCGAGGCAAACAGACTTAAACCGAGGCAAACAGATTTACACCGAGGCAAACAGACTTAAACAGAGGCAAACAGACTTAAACTCAGGCAAACAGACTTAAACAGAGGCAAACAGACTTAAACAGAGGCAAACAGAGTTCAACAGATGCAAACAGACTTAAACAGAGGCAAACAGACTTAAATAGAGTTAAAAAGAGGCAAACAGAGGCAAACAGATTTGAGGAGAGGCAAACAGAGTGAAAGAGAAGCAAACAGAGTGAAACAGAGGCAAACAGACATAAACAGAGGCAAACAGAGGCAAACAGAGGCAAAAAGAGTTAGACAGACTTAAACAGAGGTAAACAGACTTAAACAGAGGCAAACAGAGTTCAACAGAGGCAAACAGACTTAAACAGAGGCAAAAAGAGTTCAACAGAGGCAAACAGATTTAAACAGAGGCAAACTGACTTAAACAGACTTAAACAGAGGCAAACAGAAGCAAACAGAGGCAAACAGAGGCAAACAGAGGCAAACAGAGGCAAACAGAGGCAAACAGAGGCAAACAGAGTTAGACAGAATTAAACAGAGGCAAACAGACGTAAATAGAGTTAAAAAGAGGCAAACAGAATTAAAAAGAGGCAAACAGACTTAAACAGAGGCAAACAGACTTAAACAGAGGCAAACAGACTTAAACAGAGGCAAACAGACTTAAACAGAGGCAAACAGACTTAAACAGAGGTAAACAGACTTAAACAGAGGTAAACAGAGGCCAACAGAGGCAAACAGACTTAATCAGAATTAAACAGAGGCAAACAGAGGCAAACAGAGGAAAACAGAGGAAAACAGAGGCAAACAGAGGCAAGCAGATGCAAGCAGATGCAAGCAGAGGCAAACAGAGGCAAACAGACTTAAACAGAGGCAAACAGACTTAAACAGAGGCAAACAGACTTAAACAGAGGCAAACAGACTGAAACAGAGGCAAACAGACTTAAACAGAGGCAAACAGACTTAAACAGAGGCAAACAGACTTAAACAGAGGCAAACAGACTTAAATAGAGGCAAACAGACTTAAACAGAGGCAAACAGACTTAAACAGAGGCAAACAGACTTAAACAGAGGCAAACAGACTTAAACAGAGGCAAACAGACTTAAACAGTGGCAAACAGACTTAAACAGAGGCAAACAGACTTAAAAAGAGGCAAACAGACTTAAACAGAGGCAAACAGACTTAAACAGAGGCAAGCAGACTTAAACAGAGGCAAACAGAGGCAAACAGAGTGAAACAGAGGCAAACAGAGTGAAACAGAGGCAAACAGAGTGAAACAGACTTAAACACAGGCAAACAGACTTAAACAGAGGCAAACAGACTTAAACAGAGGCAAACAGACTTAAACAGAGGCAAACAGACTTAAACAGAGGCAAACAGACTTAAACAGAGGCAAACAGACTTAAACAGAGGTAAACAGACTTAAACAGAGGCAAACAGAGGCCAACAGAGGCATACAGACTTAAACAGAGGCAAACAGAGGCAAACAGAGGCAAACAGAGGCAAACAGAGGCAAACAGAGGCAAACAGAGGCAAGCAGAGGCAAACAGTGGCAAACAGAGGCAAACAGACTTAAACAGAGGCAAACAGACTTAAACAGAGGCAAACAGACTTAAACCGAGGCAAACAGACTTAAACCGAGGCAAACAGACTTAAACCGAGGCAAACAGACTTACACCGAGGCAAACAGACTTACACCGAGGCAAACAGACTTAAACAGAGGCAAACAGACTTAAACACAGGCAAACAGACTTAAACAGAGGCAAACAGACTTAAACAGAGGCAAACAGAGTTCAACAGAGGCAAACAGACTTAAACAGAGGCAAACAGACTTAAAATGACTTAAACAGAGTCAAGCAGACTTAAATAGAGTTAAAAAGAGGCAAACAGAGGCAAACAGATTTGAGGAGAGGCAAACAGAGTTAAAGAGAAGCAAACAGAGTGAAACAGAGGCAAACAGACTGAAACAGAGGCAAACAGAGGCAAAAAGAGTTACACAGACTTAAACAGAGGTAAACAGACTTAAACAGAGGCAAACAGAGTTCAACAGAGGCAAACAGACTTAAACAGAGGCAAAAAGAGTTCAACAGAGGCAAACAGATTTAAACAGAGGCAAACTGACTTAAACAGACTTAAACAGAGGCAAACAGAAGCAAACAGAGGCAAACAGAGGCAAACAGAGGCAAACAGAGGCAAACAGAGGCAAACAGAGGCAAACAGAGTTAGACAGAATTAAACAGAGGCAAACAGACGTAAATAGAGTTAAAAAGAGGCAAACAGAGGCAAACAGAGTTGAAGAGAGGCAAACAGAGTGAAAGAGAAGCAAACAGAGTGAAACAGAGGCAAACAGACATAAACAGAGGCAAACAGACATAAACAGAGGCAGACAGAGGCAAACAGAGTTAAACAAACTTAAACTGAGGCAAACAGAGGCAAACAGATTTAAACAGACTTAAACAGAGGCAAACAGACTTAAACAGAGGCAAACAGACTTAAACAGAGGCAAACAGACTTAAACAGAGGCAAACAGGCTTAAGCAGAGGCAAACAGACTTAAACAGAGGCAAACAGACTTAGACAGAGGCAAACAGACTTAAATAGAGGCAAACAGACTTAAACAGAGGCAAACAGACTTAAACAGAGGCAAACAGACTTAAACAGAGGCAAACAGACTTAAAAAGAGGCAAACAGAATTAAAAAGAGGCAAACAGACTTAAACAGAGGCAAACAGACTTAAACAGAGGCAAACAGACTTAAACAGAGGTAAACAGACTTAAACAGAGGCAAACAGAGGCCAACAGAGGCAAACAGACTTAATCAGAATTAAACAGAGGCAAACAGAGGCAAACAGAGGAAAACAGAGGAAAACAGAGGCAAACAGAGGCAAACAGAGGCAAGCAGATGCAAGCAGATGCAAGCAGAGGCAAACAGAGGCAAACAGAGGCAAACAGACTTAAACAGAGGCAAACAGACTTAAACAGAGGCAAACAGACTTAAACAGAGGCAAACAGACTTAAACAGAGGTAAACAGACTTAAACAGAGGCAAACAGAGGCCAACAGAGGCAAACAGACTTAATCAGAATTAAACAGAGGCAAACAGAGGCAAACAGAGGAAAACAGAGGCAAACAGAGGCAAACAGAGGCAAGCAGATGCAAGCAGATGCAAGCAGAGGCAAACAGAGGCAAACAGACTTAAACAGAGGCAAACAGACTTAAACAGAGGCAAACAGACTTAAACAGAGGCAAACAGACTGAAACAGAGGCAAACAGACTTAAACAGAGGCAAACAGACTTAAACAGAGGCAAACAGACTTAAACAGAGGCAAACAGACTTAAATAGAGGCAAACAGACTTAAACAGAGGCAAACAGACTTAAACAGAGGCAAACAGACTTAAACAGAGGCAAACAGACTTAAACAGAGGCAAACAGACTTAAACAGTGGCAAACAGACTTAAACAGAGGCAAACAGACTTAAAAAGAGGCAAACAGACTTAAAAAGAGGCAAACAGACT
Organism: Isurus oxyrinchus; assembly: GCA_026770705.1. Taxonomy (NCBI): domain Eukaryota; kingdom Metazoa; phylum Chordata; class Chondrichthyes; order Lamniformes; family Lamnidae; genus Isurus; species Isurus oxyrinchus. The sequence continues at coordinate 62,828 of JANJGN010002655.1, forward strand.
TAAACAGAGGCAAACAGACTTAAACAGAGGCAAGCAGACTTAAACAGAGGCAAACAGAGGCAAACAGAGTGAAACAGAGGCAAGCAGAGTGAAACAGAGGCAAACAGAGTGAAACAGACTTAAACACAGGCAAACAGACTTAAACAGAGGCAAACAGACTTAAACAGAGGCAAACAGACTTAAACAGAGGCAAACAGACTTAAACAGAGGCAAACAGACTTAAACAGAGGCAAACAGACTTAAACAGAGGCAAACAGACTTAAAAAGAGGCAAACAGAATTAAAAAGAGGCAAACAGACTTAAACAGAGGCAAACAGACTTAAACAGAGGCAAACAGACTTAAACAGAGGCAAACAGACTTAAACAGAGGCAAACAGACTTTAACAGAGGTAAACAGACTTAAACAGAGGCAAACAGAGGCCAACAGAGGCAAACAGACTTAATCAGAATTAAACAGAGGCAAACAGAGGCAAACAGAGGAAAACAGAGGCAAACAGAGGCAAACAGAGGCAAACAGAGGCAAGCAGATGCAAGCAGATGCAAGCAGAGGCAAACAGAGGCAAACAGACTTAAACAGAGGCAAACAGACTGAAACAGAGGCAAACAGACTTAAACAGAGGCAAACAGACTTAAACAGAGGCAAACAGACTTAAACAGAGGCAAACAGACTTAAATAGAGGCAAACAGACTTAAACAGAGGCAAACAGACTTAAACAGAGGCAAACA